>VZSZ01003092.1:0-30361 GCA_013398815.1 Ibidorhyncha struthersii | reverse complement strand
CCTCCCGCGCCGCGCTCGGTGCCCGCGGGAGCGGCCGCCGGGGCCGGGTCCGCCCTCGGGTGAAAGGGGGGAACTCTGGCGCCAACGTGAGGGAAAAGTAACAGCGGAGTACCCGGTGCGGAGCGGGAGGAGGAGCTTTACATCCCGGGTTAGGCGGGGTGCGGCCTGCGGTGCTGTGAAATTCGAGGGTTTTGGAAGGCTCACGCCTTTCACTGAGGTTTTTTTTCCTGGACGTTTTACGAAATGCCGCTGTGAATGGGGTTTCTCTTTCCCTCAGCCATGGCTAAGGGCTGGCCGTGTCTGGCAGAGCGGGCGCTGGGTGCGGGTTGCTGGGCCAGGGCCAGGCCCAGGGCCAGGCCCCTCGCTCCCCTCAGGGCCTCCTCTTGCCCAGAGCACATCTTTGAGCCGTCCGGAACTGCGAGCGCAGCCTGGCCACCAACACCTGCAGCTGCAAGCCGGCCCCCCGCCCTTCTGCTGAGGGCTACAGCGCACCCCAGCACCTCCTCTTCTCCACATCCATCCGTATAGCCTTGTCACCTGCCAGGGTTTCCACCGGCTCCACACAGTTGAAGGCACTTTGCTATGACCCAGCAGTTCACGTTCAACGCGCTCGGTCCTGTTCACTGTATTGCCTTAGATCCACACTCTGCCCTCGGATACATCCAGGCAGCAGCCTGTGCAGTAACGGGGGTTTGTGCTGGTGTGTGAATACCTGAAGATGGAATTGGACTCCATGCCATCTGTAAAACACAGTATCAAACTCGCACTTGCCCCAGACCCTGATCTTTTATTAATTTCTTCCATACAGAGAAGAAAAAAAAAATTGCAACCAAGTTCTTTTAAAGATATCTCTGGAGCCTGAGTTAGAGAAATGGCCTTAGGTGGATTTTTTTTTTTTTAACTTGGACATTTACTACAAAGAGAGAAAGAAAAGGTGCTGTTTAATCTCTCTTCTCATGTGTTGCTCAGCCTCTACCTGGTTTATTTTCCCCACATACGATCTCCTTTGTTCTCTGGTAGTAGTCCCCTAAACAAGTGATTAACAGACGAAGGATCAGCCTGCAATGCTCCTAGCTGCAGGATGCGATCCAGGGAAAAAATGAAGAAATACACACTGGCTATTTTTCTGACATGCCTCACAGTACTACATTGTCCCAACAGAGAAATTGCTGTTGTAGCGCACACACTTTTTTCTTTTGAGGTGTCCCTCAGCACTTCCCCAAATCTCCCAGACATCCTTGCACCTTCTTTCAATTAAATAGCTTTTCTTAGCTTAATTTAGACTGTTTAATTAGAGCTGGTTGGAATTTTTCCCCAACAAAGCAAGGTTGTTCAGCAGCTTTGAAAACCACTGATTTATCAGGAGAGAAAGACTTATCTTTCAATTAACTTCCTTCACCTGTGGGTTGCCAGGAGCTCAGGTTTCTCAGCTCACTGACAGGTTTCTATTTGAATGACTTTGGGGCTGGAGACCTCAGGGATTCTTGTCTCTTGGCTGTAGAGCTGGGAGCCAGCGTTGGATTTGCAGCTATGGGGCACTGCAGATGCCAGAAATTGGTACGACTAGTTCGGTTTCAAGACACCATGTCATGAAACCGGCCAAACTGCTATCCCCAGATATTTCAATATTTCACATTTTTGACACAGTCTTTCAACTCCACAAAGATGTTAATGGTTTTGCTTTCAGTTTAGAACAAAGCATTTCTGGAAAGCATTTCCCCATGAAAGAAGGCATAACCTATCATCATTAGCAGTGAAACCTATCAAAAGGGGATAACAAGCTTCAAGGGTTGGAGGAGACAATAAGTAAATTCAGACTACAGCTAAGATGTATTCTTTCTAAAGAAAATAATGACTTAATAGATCATCTTACCACTCATGCAGGACAGGTCTGGTTTTAATCCAGTTTGAAATCAATTGGAATCCTGGCAAACCTGAAGTAAATTAATATTTTTTGCATTGATTTCAGTAGTGTTAGGACTTTATCTGGGATGACTTGCTCAGATAGACACCGCAGTTTAAACACAAATTGGAGCTTGAGGCTAGATTCCACTTTGTGAATATCGATTGCTTATGCAAGCGGGAAGTCACACTTGATAGCCTTATAATTTGTTAATTATGTAAGAGGTTGCAATGGCTATGTGGTTTACCGTTGGAGAAATTTAGATTTTGTCCTATTTTAACATATTTGCAGATGTTACTGGTACTATTGCTTCACAATCCTCTTTCTTTACCTATATTTGATGACCAGTTGTGTGTTTTTCTACTATGGATACAGTTATATATATTTCTGGAAAAAAAAAAAAAGAAAGAAATGTGATTGTCTAAGCCACGCAGTTCAGAAAAAGGAAGCCAACCTCTTTCCTAAGCCCAGTATTACATCATTTGAAACAGCGCACTATCTCAACATCTTCTGAGGACAGAAACTGCATCATAGTGGAAAGACTGAAATCTTAATTTCTAATGGCATAAAGGTCCAATTTTCAGTCTTGGAAAAATCAACTATTATTAGGCTTAAAATCTATTCTCGTTACAGCAATAAATGCTATCTATTGTGGCCTCGGTACACAAGGAAAAAATGCCATCTGCAGAAGGACATTATTTAATAAAAATATATCTACTTCTGTTAATTGTTCCTTTAAGAAAGCTTTAATTGAAAAGACATTGAAGTAGGACATAGCTGACTGGATAGAGGCTAAAATTAGGTAATTCACATTTTATTTTGTTTGGACTCAAAATTGGTTGCAGCCTTTGCTTTCTGCTCTGATTTGTCACTAATCAGCATTCCCACTGTTCTAAAAAATTGATTTGAATTCTAAGTTGATACAGGAGATGCATATAAACAGATCTCACCACCCCTCCTGTGAGGGCAATTTATGCAAAATAAGTTTCGGGGCTCTGGGATTTAAACTTTACTGACTTTTGTCTGTAGGAACTGGAGTGCCACTTTGCACATCGTGAACGTTGTCTGTGAATTATCTGCCTTAAGGGGGATTGTTAGCACATGAATCAAAGGTGGCTGACTAATGTAGAACATCTCAAACAAAAGGATTAGACAATAGCTCGGATGCACCAAGATGCATTTTAAATCAGCTGAAGTGAAATTAGGTGGTTTTTAGTCTAATACTGCTCTTAAGTATAGTGTTGAAGGACGACTCTGAAAATAGGAAGATCTGGGTACTCTCATTTTGCTACACAGAAGATGCCATCTATTTATTTTCTCTTTAAAAGTAGTCTACTTCCTTTACCGGTGGTAATGGTGCTTGCTCAGTCCTATGTGCTTCATTCATAAAGGAAGAGCACTGTGTTCCTCCATGCCACCAGGTCCATAGTGATTCTCCTTTGATTATGTGGATAACACTCTGGGGAATGAGACGATTATGCACGTATATTTTCCTGTAATTTTATATTGAAAAAGAAGGGTTTTTTTTTCAGATGGTCCAGAGTTACTTTCTGCTGCCACTAAGAAACCTTTGCAGTGGCAGACTCAGTGTGATGTTCGTCCTTGAGAATCCGGCTACAAAGACACCCATGCCTGAGCTCAGTTCCGGTCATCTGGGAAGTGGGATCTGGCAAACACTGCGTCTCATCACTCCCAAACTTTCAGGCAAGGTTTAAAGCATCAGTGGGCTTAACACCATTCCCCTTGATGACAAATGGAGAAGACCGATTTCATCTGGTGTAAGGGAAATAACAGGCAGGTCTGCAGGGTGCCTCCTGCTGCGGCCTCGCCTGGCACGCTGATCTGCTCGGTTTGATGAATTCTCCATTTGGGTGTAAAGATGATGCATGGCCTAATATGCCGTCTCCCTCCATCTCCAAAACAGACACCATGGGAGTCTGAGACAGATGAAATTCATTGGGTTTGGCCAATTCTCATCCTGCTGAAATGGGAGCTTAATTCAGTGGGATAAGAGTTTGGCCCTCAGGCAGTGATGGTGCAGTATTTACTGTGAAGAGGGTTTCTTTGATAACTTTTGATAACTTTACCTGGAGTGCAGAGAAAGCAAACTACTGCTGGACAGAATGAGTACAGCCATTTACTCTGGGCGACAGCTTTCAGAACTAGAAAGCTGAGCAACCAGGCTCATGTTCTCAGCAAAGGACTAGCAATACTTATTTTAACTAGAGCTGCACAAATAACTGGTCCTGCTGTGCTGGCAATGTTAAAAAAAAAAAAAAAAAAAGGAAAAAATATTTTTGGATTGACATGAAACCAGAATTTTTCACTGTATGGCAAATGGGGAAGGCTTTTTTCAGGTTGAATAAAGTATTTTGCAGTGATTTGGGACATTTCTAAAGGACATGAAAGCAACGTGAAAATAAACTCATGCAGGGTGACTGCAGCAGAATTCACAAAACTGAGGAGGGGAGATCCCCTTTTGCACTCAGCGGTGCAAACTGTCACTCTTTAGGTGGGAGACTCCAACTGCTTGGCAATCCCCAAGTTCTCCTCTCAGAAAAATGTCCTAAATGCCAGGCTGTAAGGCTGGCTGCCCCAACCATGCCTCACAGGTAGATCAAATGAACGTCCTGCGATGGACATTGCCTGGATGGACACTGCTGGATTCAAGGCTGCCAGGCAATTTGTATGGCGTGGGGTGGGACAGGTAGAACAGCAGAAGCTACAGCAGTGCGCACTGCTACGTGTCCCTGCTCTGCCACCAGCCCAGCCCTGCTCCCTATTTCCCGAGAGATGTGGAGCTCCTGACCACTTGAAGGCATTGGTACTTGGGGTGAAGAAAATTCACTGTGGCAGCTATAGAGGATACAGAGGAACCCTCTCTTGAATGCTGATGTGTCCAACCTCATATAACTCATGAACATTCAGTGGGTAAGAAAACAGGTGAGGATTATGGTATGGTCTGGTGTCTAGGACGCTAATCTGAATTTTCCACTCTCCGCTTCCAAGCATTTTCAAAGGGGAAAAACTGAAGGTGTCCCACCAGAATTAGTATCACTATGAAAGAGGTAAGAGGCCCATGATTTTAAGACCTACCTTTAAATCAGTTAGAAGAAGGAGTGGATATTTGCCTCCAGTCTCACAAAATTTAATCAGTATGGCATAAGGATGCTCTCTTCCCATTTTCTGTTGTTTCAGAGATTGTTTTCAAGTCACCTTGTAAGTCTTGCCTGAAAAGTCAAAGCAAAAAAAACCTATTGCAAAGACACCAAAATAATCCCTTCCACGTTTTATTTCAGGGAAAACTGTTGACTAAATTTGACTTGACATTACAAGTGTTTGCATTTTGCTGTGGCTAAGTGATTCCTTACACACTCTGTGCTGAGCTCTAGCTTGAGCTCTGCTGTTACTTCACCCTCCTTGTATTCTGCTTTGGGAGCATCTAAGATAACTGCTCAGTCGCTGAGCCGCAGCCTCCTCCGCAGGGACGGGCAGACGTGCTAGCTTTGTGGTTTCATCAACTTTTCCAGCAAACTGGTTTCTGTGATAAACACCTGAGGCACTGAAGAAATACGGCTTCAGTCCTCCCCTTCCAAAATCCTCATCAAACAATTGTCGCCTGTGTATATTCTACCCTGGCAGACATTTCATTTGCTCTGTAATCTGTGGGAAATGTAAGAATCAATCTCTCAGCACTGTTGCTAAAAGGCGCAGCCACTTTGCTTTGTTTTCACTTGGAGAGCGTAAATGTCTGCTTGGCAGATTTGATTTCTGGGCAGCTCCTGGCTGAAGACACTATCATCAGCATTGACTTCCCTCGTGGCCTGTCACAGGCAAGCCATCCTGTGATCGAACGGCAGCCCTCAACTATCAGTATCCAGTTTTGGACTTAGCTGGTGTGCACTGCTTTTCAGCATGCTGGAAGTCGAGACGGGCCAGAGGCAGATGTTCATCTTCAAAATGTAGGGCTTGCGGGTACAGACCTTGGGCACATTTTGAGCCATGAAGCAATAAAACCGTACTGTTTGCTTGTACCCTTGCACTCTCTGCCCTCACTGAGATGTCACGTCTTGCTGGAGGATTTTTACGTGTAAACTGGGTTGCCCTGTGGCTCCCCTTCCTCTCCATTCCTGCCAACCTGGCTTCTTATTAAAGCTCCTGCTGAAAGTGTGAGCTCAGCTGGAGGGGGGTCTGTCTCCTTTTCCAACTTGCTATAGACCACACATCTCAAAGCACAAGAGAGGCGGGTGACTTGGCCCCTGCCCTTTTCCAACAGCTACAGCTTCAGGGAACCACAGGAGGTGTTTCCAGCTCTGCTGCCTGCACTCCTCATCTGACAAATGAGCAGGTTTTCTGCCTGACTCCCAAGGCTGCCTCTTTGTCCAAACCACCATACATGGGCCCTCCTTTGTCTGTTGTCTGTTGTCTGTTGTTAGCTGTTCTTCTGTGACTGTAGGTTCCCCTGAAAGCAAAGTGGCAACTTCCTTGTGTGGAGTAACTTTGCCACATGGCGACGCGCAGTGGGGCAGCTCTGGTTCTGTGAATGCTCCTGAGAACTCAGCTGCCACTGCATGGGGCTCTGGGGAGACCAAGGCCATGCCCATGCTGTAGGTCTTGGGAGCACTCAACACCTTCTGGGACTTAGTGTGTGCCATGGCTGTATCCTGCCTCATCAAAATGGCCTTCATTCTCAACACAAAAGTCCTCCAGACCAGTACCCCAACCACATACCTGGCAGCCAATGCCTGAGAAAGCGTATGTGAATAAAGAAAGCCCATAGCAGTATCTCCTCTACATAGTCTCCTAGCTCTCAACAGTGTCCAGCTAAAGCACGTTCGGAGCTGGAGGTGGGGGCCTGTCAGGGGCTGGTGAATGCCGTTTTACTGCCCCATGAGATAGCAGCCTGGGCAAAATGGCCAGAAGGAACTATAGCAAACTGACTAGAGCATGCCTGTCCCTTGGTGCCAAAGCCATGCCTAGCCCTGCTGCACACACTGCTTGGCCTGAACACTATCTCCTCCTTGTCCCTTACAACCAGATGTCTGAAGGACAGAAGCTGCTTCCTATGCAATGTAGCGCTGTGCTGTTGAAAGAAACCTGGAATTCTTCTTCATATTTATTAGATCATCTTTAATTTGGGACATCAGTGAGGGCTTATACATGTTCTTCAGTTGCGTTCCTCCAGCAGCTCCGATCTGTATGTATGAACTGTAGTTCCCTGCTTTTCCAGGCTGTAGCACAGCTGGGCCTCTATTTAGTGCTATCGGTGGATATACTTAATTCTTTTATTTTTCTTTGTGCTGGATTTTACTAATTGCCAAGTTTCTTAGTGGTCTTTAATTGTCTGTTTTATATGGTTACACTGTAGAGCGGACAAGCCTATATCACACTGTGGACTGGACATCAGGCTGGAGATCACGCAAAGGCACAAAACACGCCGAGAGAAAAATGAGCTGTCGTCCTTGTGTATTTGAACTCTGATTCTGTATCTTGATACGCCTGTTGTCCTGTGTTGCAGGTCTTCATGGCAGGAATATTTCTAAATCCCACAGGCCTGGTTCTCTGTTTCGCTCTATCTGCTGTAAAGGAAGAATATGTTTGCTATAGTTAGCCCCAAGCTATATAAATGACACTGGGAAAACAGAAGCAAGCCCTATGTTTTTTAATACTCATGTGTATCTCTGTCATAATAGTGGCATTTGTAGAGTCAAAAGGATCTTCCTCTTTATCCCGCTGCTGTTAGCTTTTATCTCAATTTATAGGTTGAGTTTTGCATTACCCTGTTTGTGAGCCTACTGCTTCAGCAACACCCAATAGCTGATGATCATCTGGGCTTTGCTATCACAGTGTTACACTAGGAGAAGCTATTTGCTCTTCATTCTCTGCTGCTTTCCCCCCCCTTTGTTTCTTTCAAAACACATGCACCACTGTCCTTCCTGTGGTATTGCCCGTAACTCTGCCTCACCCTTACATGTACGTTGTTTTCTGAAAAGTCAGGTTAAAAAAGCCCTTCTCTGGCAGCAAGCGAACTTCGAAACACTCAAGTTACACTGCACACTGTATCTCCCCCCTGCAAGTCACTCTGCTCTAAAATGAGAGCAAACCTGCTGAGATGGCTGGTTCTGGCTGGGCTTGAGGTTATTGAGATCCTCAGGAACGGTGAGTTTCTTAAGTGCCAGCCCTGGACCTCTGGTGAATGAGCAAACCTACTCTGCGCCAGGAGTTGAGCCAGGGAGAGCAGTACCACTGAGCTGCTGTTGCACTAAGGCTAGCACTGGAACTGACAGCCCGGCGCTGGGAGTGCTCAGGGAAGGTGTGCATAACCCTCTTTGGGCTTCATCACTCAGCTGAGATTTTCAGCAAGATGGAGAAGAGGCAAAATCAATTTATCACCTGTGGAATTCCTATTGAGGATGAGATGTGTTGAATCCCCATCACCTGGGAGATTAACTGGTGAGCATCTGTGTGTAAACTGGATACACTGAGCCCTGTTTTCTGTGACTGAATCTGGGAAAGCAGCCGCTTGTTTAAACTATGCAAAGATGCTTCCTAACGATTGTTTTGTAAGTCAGTCACACACATAATGACAACTCAGAAACAAGCTGCATTTTAAAAAAAACCCACAACCTGTACCATCAAACAGGAGCATACAGTGTCTGTTTAACGTTAGAGATAAGTCCCAACACCACAATCTGATTTTCAGAGCAAAGTACTAGCTCTACACATCCTTTGCGTGGATGAAGAACTGCTTGTGAAATTTGAGCTAGGATCAGCAGCCAAAAAATGTAGGTGTTTGGGCTTAGGATTTTAATTCTAGCCTATCAGTACTGATTGCTTTTACAGACATTGTATTAATGTTGAGGAAAAGGGGACTACGGTATAGCACATGAAAAGAGTGACTCCACTTCCAAATGCACACACACACTCTTGTTGTAAAACCATATTATGGGAATATAGTTCTGCTTAGGGTTGATTTACGGAAATGAGATTTTCCTTTTAAGTGTCACGGACACTTGTAGTGTATTTTGTGCTGGTTTGGGTTTATTTTCCCGGTTGCCATTCATTTCATGACATTGCCTGGGACTTGGAGAGGCAGCCAGACAGATCTGCTGAACACATGAATGCTAAGGAAGTGGTTTCCCTAGTAACAATAACCGTGTAACAGCTCGCACAACTTCCTGCCCTTCCTTACGGGATTTGTTTGTTTGTGTGTTTCTCACTGGGTCAGACAGAGGAGACGTCAAAATTGGAGCTAGCTAAAAGGCATCCAGGATCAGCTTACTGGAAGTGGGGAGAGTAGAAAAAAAACCCAACTGCTGCATTTGCAAGTGGTGTCATTACAGAGTTTGGTGTTGTTTTGGTTTGTGGGAGTAATCTGAGGGCATGCTCATAGCTGCCTCTGAGCATGGGCTGAACAGGCTCTAGTACAACTCAGATTCTTATTTCAGAACATCTTTTTACAGATGCTTTTATTTTTTTACACATGAAACTTGTCGTAATGGATTAAGTGCAGCTTTGAGACTAATTGATTAATGGAGAGCAGAGTCAGTGAACAAATATATACATTAAGTATGCAATCTCAATGCAGGACTTACTGCTAGCACTCTAGAGAAGGTGAATGAAGCAGCATTTGGGAACATGGATGGATGTGCTTCTGCATTCAGACTGCTAGTAGGGGCTGGCGTGTTCTTGCTATCGAAGAGGGGAGATTCATTCTCTAATATATTGCAAAGTATTCCTCAAAGAAAGTAGCTATACCGCTGTTCAGGTAGGGGATCCTGGTAGGCATGTTATGTATGATCATTAAATTGGGTTACGTTTTTAGTCTTCTAATCAATCAATCTATTTGCAGCTCACTTGAAGCCAGGTGAAGCAATTTGCAGCACTAATCCAAGGTATTAAATCTGCCTCTTCAGCCATTGAAAAGCTGAATTCCTGAATTTCATTAGCCATTGTTCGTATATGTATATTAAATATTGTGACCGCTTTTTTGTCATTTTAATATTAAAAAATAAAGGTTAGTATTACCTGTCAGCTCTGTGTAAAGCTCTGTCTTAATATGGGTCTGTTCCTGAGCAAGCTGAAATAATTTTATCCGTTGCTAGAAGGAAAAACTGATAAGGGCCAAAGTGCAATCAGCTGTGAGTTTACTGTTAAGATAATAACATGAACAGACACTGTGCAGAGATCAGCCGTGCTTTGCTTTTTCAAGATCTTTGACCACAATGAAATCATGACATTATCTCAAAGCCGACACATGTAACTCTACTCATACAGATATTTACAGCTAAAAACGATAAGCTTGATCCTGAGAGATGCTGGATACACCCATCCTTGCTGCTTTTAACAGCAGTTCTGGGTGTTCAGAGCCTTTGGATCAGACTAAGATCATCTCAACAAATCACAGTGAGGGAGACAGAGAGGAAATGGCTATCAGAAAACCAAAGACAGACTAAGATTTTATCCTTATCAGACTGAGATGAGGTGTCTCGGAGCAAAATACTGATTCTTTTCCCAGGCTATATCAAGTATCAAGACTGGCCAATGCACTTTAGTTCAGGACAACCGCAGAAAGAAGCACAAGCCCATTTGTAATTTGCACTTACACTCTCCCAGCATGTATAACTCCCATTATGATGACATATCTTCCCATCACAGGTAGCATGTATAACTCCCAGCATGTATAACTCCTACTATCACAGAATCACAGAATCTCCTAGATTGGAAAAGATCTGTAAGATCATCTAGTCCAATCATTAACCTAACACTGACAAGACTACCGCTAAACCATGTCCCTAAGCACTGTATCTACGTGACCCTTAAATACCTCCAGGGATGGGGACTCCACCACTGCCCTGGGGAACGTGTTCCAATGCCTAATGACACTTTCAGTAAAGAAATTCTTCCCAATATCCAAACTAAACTTCCCCTTGTGCAACTTGGAGCCATTTCCTCTTGTTCTATCACCTGTTACTTGACAAAACAGGTCAACTCCCACCTCTCTGCAACCTCCTTTCAGATAGTTGTAGAGAGTGATAAGTCTCCCCTGAGCCTCTTTTTCTCCAGGCTAAACAACCCCAGTTCCCTCAGCTGCTCCTCATAAGACGTGCTCCAGACCCCTCACCAGTTTTGTTGCCCTTCTTTGCACATGCTGCAGCACCTCAATGTCCTTCCTGCAGTGAGGGGCCCAAAACTGAACACAGTAGTCAAGATGCGGCTTCACCAGTGCCGAGTACAGGGGTAAAATCACCTCCCTGGTCCTACTGGCTACACTAGTCCTGATACAGGCCAGGATGCCATTGGCCTTCTTGGCCACCTGGGCACACCTCTGGCTCATGTTCAGCAGGCTATCAATCAACACCCCCAGGTCCCTCTCTGCTGAGCAGCTTTCCAGCCACTCCGCCCCAAGCCTGTAGCGTTGGCGGGGGTTGTTGTGGCCAAAGTGTAAGACCCGGCATTTGGCTATCATGACATATCTTCCCATCACAGGAAGCATACCTTAAGCTAGGCATTTTAAGCAGTTGTATTAGGGTCTTCTCCTGTAAACCATTGGTGTTGGAAACCTTATCAACCAAAATCAATGTCAGACCTGTGCAGAATATGATCTTGGCAAAGAACAACACTGTTTTGTGCTCTTGAGATCGTTGACAGTAATGAAATTATGTTGTTGTCTTCCGAGTCAAACATCCATTAAATCTAGTCACGTGAGAGCACATTATGTTCTTATATTAGTAAGAAGGCAAAGGTTACTAAAATCTAGCTTTTGATTGTACAATTTCCCCCAAGGTACAGAGTCTTCCAAATTATTGTACGCTTTAGAAAGTTTCTTTGTTTCTGTTTGGAAAATAAACTTTGTTATTAATACTAAATAATTAAATAAATCCAGTGGGTTTACATGTCTGATGACACGTGCCCATCAGCAACAATCCTATAAATGCATATGCAGATGTGAACATGAATTCAGATGAGTACGGGAGCATGGCTGTGTTCAGTTCTGAAAATAATCATCCAGCTCCTAATTGGTTGGCTATGCTGATTTAGGCCAGTTTATTTATTCTCTGTTTTCTAACTGTACATCAATGGACCTAAAGACTATTAAGTTGCCAAAGTTGAATCAGACGTGTAATAGAAAATTTAAAACACTTACCATTTTGTTCAATATCAAAACATTCTTGTTTTCACAGTGGTGTGGGTTGTACAGTGTAACAAGAGCCATAAATCATTTGAAAATGTGTGATATCTTTTGTATATCACAGATACTTTTCGCATGAATAAGGAATCTTCCACCCTAGGAAGACCTTTATATGATTCCTGCTTGTTTCCCAGTCTATTTCTGGGCTAAATTTACTGTAAAGAGAGAGGTTTTGCATCTGCCTATGTCAGTTCTCCAGTGTATTGAGGTCAGCTTCCATTCTCCTTGGCTCTGAAGCCTGCCTGCATAAATACAAATTCCATTTCCATCCTATTATTTTTCTAATCAAGGGTTTGTCATGCAAAAGAAGATCTGAGGTGACTGTGTTTTCTATTATGCAAAACATTCCATTATGATAATATCTTCAGGACAGTCCTATAAAGGTGCCCTGCCCAAAGAAATCACAAATGAGAGCAGTGAAATAGTAGACAAATCCTGCATAATTTGCCCTCTCATTTAACATTCAGGCCACAGAGTTCACCCTAATTTGCCATACACATTTCCTCTGACATTCTCGATCTGTACATATGGTAAAAATAAGAATTGGCAGCTTTCACTGAATAGAATTGTGTTGAGTGCTTATCAAAAGAAGAAGAAGAAAGGGGTTGTAAAATGCAGTCATATTTAGTACATCCTTCGCTTTCTTTTGCTTTCTCTGCTAAACTCACACTTAGTAAAATCTACAGTCAATGAAATTTACCTTTTGAGCTCAAGTTGTTTCCATTCAGAACAAAGTAAAAAATACACCAGCAAAGAAAACCTGGTATTTCTTAGAAATTCTCTTTTCTTTCTTATGCCAAATCCCAAGGGGCAGGTCTCCACAGAAAGGGAGTTTATTTTCTAAATCCTTTGAACACAAAGCTCCTACATTTTCTAGGACAAGATGTTTTCCTAGACAATCTCAATATTGTAACTTTGTATTAATACTTTTGTCATAAAGGTGAATACACACATGTATTTTGTTGTATATATTTAATTTCCATTAGATGTCGTTTCAATTATTCAAATATGAATTGGCTTACAAGCAGAGTCCTGTGTCTGAGTCTTGCCAAGCACATCATATTTCTGCAGTTTCTGTGTATTTGATTTGTTTGCTTTCTCTTTTTACTGTGCAAATTTGCGTGTTGTATGTGCATGTGTGCTAAATACATAGGACAATGAATCTACATGGACTTCTTTGTTTGGCAAAACTTCTGAATTTGTGGGGTTTCTACAAGTTTTTAACGGTGATGGTTGTTTCTGACTATTTCTATAGCTAGCCAACTAAATTTTAGGGCTGTAGAAAACTTAGGCATTTTAATTATCATCCAAAACAGGTAAATGATCCTTTTCTTCTCTGGCTGTTCTAGAGTGTCCTTCCACATCTGGGGAACAGTATGCCGTTGCTGGTCATTCCTGTTCAGGCATTATTCCACTATTAAACAGAGCTTAATTTAATGCAATGTCCAGTCATGAACTTGATATCAGATTTTAGGCCTTGAATGCATTTCTTTTTTTTGTGTCATGTATTGGTGTGGTCTGGTGTATCATCATCATTATAATCTTTTTAATTAAAGTCAATCCCTTGCCTTGATTTCCTGACTGAGTCTCTGACCTTTTCAAATGTTTTCTGTTTCTACCTGCAATCTTTTGAAGAGCTTCCTCTCAACAATCGCCAGTCATTTGCAATTTTATCTCATTTGCAATTTTTTACCTCTTTTGCAATTTTATCTCATTATCTCACAATAATTGGCCAGCAGATCGAGGGAGGTGATTCTGCCCCTCTACTCCGTTCCAGTGAGAGCCCACGTGGAGTACTGCGTACAGCTGTGGAACCCTCAGCACAGGAAAGACACAGACCTGGTAGAGTGGGTCCAGAGGAAGGACATGAAGGTGGTCAGAGGGATGGAACACCTCTCCTGTGAGGAAAGGCTGAGAGAGTTGGGGTTGTTTAGCCTGGAGAAGAGAAGGCCCAGGGGAGACCTTATTGTGGCCTTGCAGTACTTAAAGGGGGCCTGCAGGAAAGATGGGGACAAACATTTAGCAGGGCCTGTTGCAATAGGACAAGGGGGAATGGCTTTAAACTAAAAGAGGGTAGATTTAGACTAGATGTAAGGAAGACATTTTTCACAGTGAGGGTGATGAAACACTGGAACTAGTTGCCCAGAGAGGTGGTAGATGCCTCATCCCTGGAATATTCAAGTTTAGGTTGGATGGGGCTCTGAGCAGCCTGATCTAGTTGAAGATCTGCTCACTGCAGGGGGGGTTGGACTAGATGACCTTTAAAGGTCCCTTCCAACCCAAACTATTCTATGATTCTGTGATTTACAGTCCGTGTTTTCAGTCCATGAAGTAATAAATTTGAAAAAAACCCATATGGGTATTAGATGTATTATCCTTATTGATTCATAATCTCATCAGCTACTGTGCAGCAGTTATGACTAAGGTTCATGACTGTTTTAATTTGTCTTTACTGATCTACTGATGCTGATCTGACATGCTGATGTGGATATAACTATATGTAGGGCTAGACTTCGTAACTTCCCTTATGTTGTATGTCAGCACAGTATGTACTCTTCCTTCTCCAAGATGCAGCCATTTCATCTTCTTGGGACTCCATTTCATCTTCTTGGAACTACTTTTAAGTCTACAAGACCAGTTTTCCAAGGTGGCAAATAATGCTTTCATTAAATCAAACAGATTTGCCAGTGGTGCCATACCATTTACATTTACTGAAAAGCTTTTTGCTGTAGATCTTTCAAAATTATGCCCTCCAAGCCATCCAAGAGCAACATTCAGCTTCATGATGAAAATCAAGCATGATTCCTTGTCCCCTACTCCCAAATCAAACTTCAGTCTCCCCAATTGCTTGATTTTTCTACCATTTCTTACCACACAAGAGTCTGAATACGCACCTTTAATAATTACAGTTATTTGAAACTCCACATGATATCCACACCATCTATACTGTATCCACTGAAACCAAGTCAGTTGTTTTTTTCTGGAAGTTGTAACCCACCTTTATTACTCCCCTCCCATCAGTTGTCAAGAGTGATAATTTGATCAATACAGCTTGTGTCTGCTGTGAAGTCACACCATTTCTGGCCCTCTGCTTCCTCTGAAACTGGCCTTAATCTGTTGGTAATTATGTTCAGGATGATTTTTTTTTCCACCAGTGACTAAGGTTAAACTTCTGTAACTATCAGGATCGTCATGATCTGCCTTTCATAGAATCATAGAATTGTTGAGGTTGAAAGGGACCTTTAAGATCATCGAGTCCAACCATTAACCTAACCTGACAAAACCACTTCTAAACCATATCCCCAAGTACCACGTCTACCCTTTTTTTAAACATGTCCAGGGATGGTGAATCCACCACCTCCCTGGGCAGCCTATTCCAATGTTGGATAAACCTTTCAGTGAAAAAAAATTTCCTAATATCCAATCTAAACCTCACCTGGCATAACTTTAACCCATTTCCTCTCATCCTATCACTTGTCACTAGGGAGAAGAGGTCAGTCCCCATCTCTCCACAACCTCCTTTCAGGTAGTTGTAGCGAGTGATAAGGTCTCCCCTCAGCCTCCTCTTCTCCAGGCTAAACAGCCCCAGTTCCCTCAGTCATTCCTCATAAGACTTGTCCCCCGGACCCTTCACCAGCTTCGTTGCCCTTCTCTGGACACACTCCAGCACCTTGCTTTAAAGCTGGTACAGGTATTGCCTGCTTACCTGCTACCTCCTTGTGCTCCTGTACATCCATGTATCTGGTTTTTGGCTGCTTTGTTGGCACTTGCGCTGGCAGCCTTCAACAGCTCGGCCATTGCACTGTCTGTTCCTGCAGCTATCCCACTTCTGACTACTTCATTGTTTTTCTCGCTTTCCTTCATCTGCAAATATAAGTAGAACCAATATATCAAACAACATAGTTACCAGGACTTTTTAAGTCAGTGATGTCAATGTATTTTCTACTTTATTAAAAAAAGACATGATCAGGATTATTGGACCAAGCCCCAGCTTACCACACGCATGGCTAATATATCCATACTTATGCTCTTTTTTGGAGGTCTGATTTCTTCAAAATGGTCCCCAAAACAAGTTTCCATCTTCATGGGACATACGGAGACAGGTTCTGGAAACCATCCCATGTGCATTAACATGCATTGTTATGCAGCCAGATTTAAAATTCTTTGTTGGAGCAGGCAGTTATATGAAGCCTGAAGGCCAACACAGGCCATCAGGTCTGCTCTGTGGATCTCCATGGTTTAGCAGGAAATGTTTGGATGGGAACTTGCCGCATCCGTTACCTCTCCTGCTGTCACTACTGCCATAGCCACTGCTTCTCTCCTGCCATCACAGTTCCAGCACAGCATTGGATGCACACGGCTAGCAAAACGCTCACGGCACTATCTGCTCTCTCTTCCCCCCAGTGGTTCTGACCTTAGCTGAACTTAGAGAAACTGCGTACCCAGATCAGCTACTGGAGCGTAAGAGGTTACTGTGCAGCTGCTGATCTGTGGTAACTGCTCATTCTGAGCTTGTAGAAGGTGCAAAGGAAAGAGGGGTGTGAAACTGTAAAAACTTGTGCATCCTGCAGGTTGCAGCTCCGCAGCCGTGCTGTGGTCACACACACAAAAACCAAAGCTGCTCTGTCTGCAGTTGCAGGCATCCAACTCCAGGCAGATGCTCACTGCAAGAGCTTTTCATCATAGTTTTACTAATTCTTCTTGACTTCTTTTACTCGCTCTTCTTAACTGCCACACAGTCCAAAGCCAGTAAACCAGCCAGGCTTTCTGAACCAAACCGGGGAGAAGCTTCGGCAGGCTCAGTCTCAGGGTACCGCTCTGCCTGGTCAGAGCCAGGCATCTTCTGCCCAGGTCAGTTCAAACACCGCCTATTCCCCATGCAGGAGTGCAGCAGAACTGTGAGGTGAAGCATAAATGAGAGGACATATTCTGCCTCCATTGCTGGACAAATTGGAAGACTACCCCTTCAAGAGAAGATATTCTACTGGATCAGTACCGAGGGGATCAAGTACCACAGGATATTCCCTGGAGGAAACGGTTGCAGTTTCTTGGCTATGAGCATGTGAGCAGAGCTGTGTTATCTGTTTCTCTATCAAGACTATTAGCTGTAAAGCTGTACATTTCTTTAATTAAACAGCAAAGAATATGTTTGCTTAATTCTACTTTCTACTGCAGAAACATACAATAGTGGAAATGATGGATTCTGGTGTCTGCCAGCTCCCCGATACCCTTATGTGTTTTAGAATCTAGGCAATTAGAGCATTCATGTGGTAATTCCTCCATTATACTTTTCACATTAATATGATAATTTCTTCTGAGTTGTTTAGTTAAATTAATTGCATTGAGCCTTATTTCGGGTGTACCAAGCATCCTTTTAAGAGAGTTATTAAACTACCAATTTTTATCTCACTTAAGAATTGCTTTAATAACAACATTCAGGAAAGCTGGTTCCTGATCTGATATGGTGATAGCTCCAGTTTGTATATGTGTTGTGTTGTCAGGCAGCTGGTGAGATAATCGAAGAGATCTACTCTTGGCTAGGGAGAGGATGAGATGTGAAGTTTTCTCTGCTGGAGTGCATATGCCTTCAGACATCAAAGCTTTTAAAATTTTCCATAGAGCAGAATGGAAACAGGACATTTTATCACCTGGGGTGCTGCCTGCTCCCTACTGCTTTGCCTGCCCGGCAGCTCCCCAGGGCGGGAGCAAAAGCAGTTCAGATCAGAGGCCATAAGCGGGGGCATACTCCTGGCTACGGCAGCGGTGGGCATCCACTGACAGTAGATAGATGCCAGGACAAAAAATAAATTATAACTGTTTTTCTTGGGAACTTTATAATGACAACAAACCTCAATAAAGAAGCTCTATCCTGGGCAATTATAAACCAAGCACCTGCAGGAGACGTTTCTTCACTGTTTAAAGGCTCTGACGTTAAACTTCAGATCTATCCTTTCCTGCAGCATGCCACGGAAATAAACTGTAATCGTGTAGCACTGCCAGTCTATATTACAAAAAGTCTCCTGTTATAAGATAGGATAGATGTCTGGTTACAAAATGGGAATCTCCTAAAATACACTCCCAGTTTCTTTGTCATTGGTCTACGGCAACAGGAGACAGCTATGCATGACGAGTTCAGAGGCAGACGCTACTTGGGCTGCGCAGAACTGGGCAGGGAGCAGCAGTGAGAAAGGCACGGCTGTCTCCTGCGAATGCGAAAGGGGTCTCTGAACAATGTCAGATATGAACAACGTCAGCCATGAATTTGGAAGGGTGACATTTTTATTTATTTTTATTGGGTGATTATCCACTTGTGAGAAATACAGGCCAAGACTTGGGTCTGGGAAAACTAATTATGTCTGGAATTTATCTTGATAAAATATAAAGGCGGATTATGTTCCTTGGGTCAAAAGCTGTTACCATAAATATGAGATTATGAGTTCCTTGGTTCTTCACTGCTTTAAGAAAAAAGAGAGAGAGAGAGAGAGAGAATTTTTAAAGAAAAAACAAGAGTAGTGAAATAATGACTATGTGTGTGCAGAGAGAATTTGTTGATTAGGCTGATAGGTACTTCTACCAAATACTGTTTTTGCCAATTTTACATGTCATCTCCATTACCTCAGCCCAAAGGCTGTTACCAAAAGCTCTGTAGTAAATAACCCTCCCCGTGGTTTGTCTTCTGTTTTCTAAAAGATCATCCGATTCTATTGGGCTGTTGAGCCCCAGTAAGGTAGAAAAAGTGGGAGATGATCCTTTTAAATACAAACTATATGCTGAAGGAAAACTCTTTTTCATGTGCTCTCAGCTGCAGCCAAAGTACCACTTCCTATATACAAGAGGAGGCGAAATATTTGGGTACGCACTAAAGGTCATGTACCCAGGAATCTTCCACTTTGAATCCCAGCCAAATCTTCTCTGGCCAGCTTCAGATAAATAATCACCCAACAGAGAAATTAAGGCACCCAAGACCCTTATCAGCAAAGTTAAAATATTGGGGTTTTTCCACCTTGGTTTTAATTGAGCAATTCCGTACCTAAGTTTCTTGTCCAAATATTTTAAAATGTAGTTTAGATTTGAATCCTGAGGATGACAATCTCAGTCTACAGTTGAGTTTTCATGTTGGTGTTCATCATCACTGACCATCTGCCTCTGGTCAATTATTTTTTTTATTTATTGCTGGAGGATTTGCTCACAGTATGACAAATACCCGTCTGTCAGTGGCATGTTCTCAACTTCATTGGTTAGGCTTGTTGAGAAGCAGTTAGGACTCTTTACCTCCTATCCACAACATAAAAGGGATAGAGTTCGGGTCTCCTCTTGCACCATTTAATCTTTACCAAGGGCTGCTGCTTCTCCCACAAAGAGACCTGCTCTATAGTGTGACCATTGGCACTGGGAGATCCACTCACAGTAGATGTATCACAGCGGATCTGGCGTGGAAATGAAGCCCATGTGCCCAGTTCAGAGTTCCTCAGCAGCGGGCAGCTATCCCCTCACAGCAACAGAGGGGTATGGCCCCTCGAAAAATAGTGATCTGCTCTCCAGACTGGCAGAGATGACAAGACTGCTGTGCACCACTGTCCTTGGGGTTTCCCTTCCTATTAACTGATAATGTGTGTGCTGCTTACACAGTCTGATTGTGTATTTAAATTGCTATTGACAATGGCATGCTGAGAGGGACATTTATTAGTTCGAGGATAAAAGGGATGTAGGGAGAGGAAACTGGCGACGAAGCAAGTTAAGTAAATAAATAAATATAAACGTGCTTAGTCAGAACATTCATCTGTCATCTTGATTGCTTTTAAGATAAGAGAATAAATATTAAGAAGCTTGTGTGCTACTATGAGAGAATACAGTTTAAGGTGATAGTCCGGCCACAGATTAATTCTGTGACTTTATATAAATCCACTGTAAAGTGTCCAGCCATACATAGCAGGGGAAAGGTGATAAATGATGCCTTCAAGTCCTGTTACCCCTCTTTTCAGGGAAGAGAGTCAGCATCAAGGTGACTCAAGGCTTTTTCTACTCCCAGGTGCCGCAACCTGCTGCATCCCTCTGCAGTACTGGAAAACAAGAGGGATCTCTCCCCGTATATGTCACCTCAGTGGCTGGTCCAGTTGTGTCTAGGTTTTTTATTTCAAGTCAGAATAACTAATGATTAAATTTGCTTTGTGAAGGTGCAGTTCCAGCCGCAGCTTCATGCTTGCTTGATGCCCATCAAAGCTGGGCCTGTGGCTGACAGGAGCCATCCCCTCCTCTCCCACCTTTCAGCTGATGCCTTCCCCTCTGCTGGCACTACCACCCCTGCAGCCATGCCAAGAGCTGGAGGTGGGAACTCATGCAACTGGAAGTGTAGTGGGTTTTGCTGGTAAACTTTCAACAGGGGCAGCTTCTCCCCGCTGCCCTGCGGGTGCTGCTGCACACAGCAGGAGTGGGAGAAATGGCCGGGAGTGGGAAGAAGCATGGGACCATCTTCCTCAGGGGGCTTAAAACAATTGTGATTCACAGCCCTCCAAAGCTTTCCAGGGAGGAAAAATAGGCCTCAGGAAAAAGAAATGTGTGTGCCAGCTTTAGGTTAAATTCCCTTTTCTATCACAGACTTCCTACCTGACTTTGAACGGGTCATTTTAATCTCTTTCTGCCTTAGATTTCCCTCTCCAAAACGAAGACAGAGCAGTACTTTTATCTTTCAGAACAAACACATTAGAGATTTTGAGGTGCTGAGGTGTTCAGGTACTCTGGGAATAGGGGCACAGGAAGACTTTTGATAGGTCTGCAAATATTTTTAAAGTACTTCTGCCTCAAGCTTCCCTTTTTAATTGCCTTAATTGTAGACAGCATTTGCACAGCACAGCTAAGATCTTTGTAGCTTAACATTTTATAAGTGTCCATGCTTTTGGCAAATTATTGGTGTAACTGAATTCCAGATACTAGAATTCAAGGTATAAAGATGAGACATATGGCAAAGGGTGGAAGGGGTTTTTCAGGCTTTAAAAACATTTTCACTGTGGTTCAAGTTTCAGTAACTTTAGTGGCGTCACTCAACAATAAAGTGAGCAAGCACTCCATGGTGAAAACACCAGCTGTGGTCTACTTTACATGCAGTTACCTTTCAGTCAGTCGTACCATAGCATTACTCATTCCATCCAAACCACAGCCTGATTGGAGATCAATGCAAGCTCATCAGACCTGACATTGTCATCATTTTTCCAACAGAGCCAATGTATGGGGTTTTTTTGTGACCAGACCCATCACTTACAGGGCTTTAGACTAATCAACTTGCTTTAATACAGAGCAGACAGAGTGGTTGTTTGGACCACAACCATTTTTCCAGAAATGGATGATCGTACTGCATCAATACTCTCATTGTGGTCCTCTTCCTAGTCTAAAAAGCTCTGGCTCACAGGGTAATATTTGAAATGTTTATCTCTAGAAAAAATATACTTGGTGTAGCCATAACAAGTGGTAGAATATCCTTTTTGCCTCAGAATTTGAGATTAGAATGTCTATATATATAGCTAAAGGAGGATACCTCTAGAAATAAATATTTACTAAGGTGGTGATATTATTACAAGGGCAGATCTTCATTCAAGAAGAAAAAGTCAGTCTTGTATTTACAAAACTCAAATGAGAAAATACAGACTAGTTATTCTGGGATATATCTGTCCAACTCTGGCATTCTGATTTTAAAGGGCCAATTACCAGAAAACACAGGCACCAGCACTTTTTACATATAAGGTCCCCCAAAGATGCCGGGACCAGGGGTATTCCAAGTCATTGGTCTGTTTCTGAAACGACATCTCTACATTTTCTCTCCAGCTTTACCACATACTCTTTTTTTGACCTTGGAAACACACTTCATTTCTCCACCTTTAAGTTCTTGCATTTAGAAAACGGGGATTAAGAACACAGATGCAAAGCTGCTCTAAGTTTATTGCTATTTGCTGCTTTCAGAGCTCTAATGGGTGGCACCGTACAAAGGCAAAGAGTTCTTTACATTTTACTGAACTGATTCATTTTTCAGCTGACCACAATGTTGTACTGCAAATCTTCAGTGAGTGCGGACTTGCCAATTTGAAGAAACAACTGATTTAACTAAATGTTTTTTCAAAGACTTGTAGAGAAATGGGTGCAACCCCATCACACAGATAAATTTATATCAGGCTGAGTGCCTCGTATTGATTAAGCTTATGTCAGCAAGGAATCAACTTGCTAATTCCACGAAAAGCACTTTTAAACTGAAATAAGAGTGTCTACACAGGGGGTTAGTTTAATATTGGCACATTTTCCCAAATAAGACAAACCTTTAAGCCCCCTATCCCCAGTGCTGTGCATTTCAAAAGAAAAAAAAAAAAGTAAAAGAAGTGGCATAGTAGACATGGCAAAACCAATTAGGTTAAAGATATATCCTGTCTTTGGCACTCTGAGTGCTACTTTGGCTCAGAACTAGGCTTGCTATGATTTGAAGCATCTTTAAGTCTGTCGCTGTTTAATACATTATGTGGGAACACAGTTCTGTCACAGTTTTTTAATGGCTCAGACAATGCTGGCTGGCATATCCCAGAGATGTGGGTTCAAGGCTGTGGTTTCATGGCAGCCTAACTTCTACTGCAGATCAACTCCAACTACAAAATCTTTGTATCATGCAACCTGGAAGCCACAAATACGTCATTTGTAAGAAGGAGGGAAAAATGCCTCCCGAAGCAGTTCGGTAAACCCTTTTGCTTGCTGTAGCAAGTGGTGTAGACAAAGTTTAGGATGAGCTGCTGCTAGCCCTGCTCTGCCAGAAGGAGGACCCAGACCTCCAACTCTTAATCGCCATCACATATGTACTTGGAAGGATGGATGTGTAGGCACAGTGCACTGTATTGCAGACTTCTAAACAAATACTTAAATCATAGTCTGCATTTTAAAAAAGTCATGATGTATTCAAAAAAGAAGCTATGCAATTGTGAAAAAATATATAAAAAGAAATATAACAACTTAACAGTTTTGCAGAAATACTAACTTTGTCTGTCTGGTCTAGCTATAATAAATGGCAGAGCAACAGCCAATGTCCGAACGAAGCACATCAGCAAGGTGCTTCCTGAATGTTAACAATGATTTCAACATAATTTGATAACAACACATAAGAGCCAGAAGGAAGACGTCCCTTCTTTTCCCTTCCCATCCCTTTCTATTGCTTTAGATTCAGTGTTCATATTTTTACGTATATTCTTCCTCATGAATTAAAGAGCTTCCAAAACTGAAGAGTAAACAAGAAGTCCTCATCTCCCTCGCTTTACTGGTAGAGTACGTAAGGATGGAATTTTCCTTGCTTTCCAATGGCGTGACTACCACTGACAGTCGAAGTGAGAAAAAGAGGTGTTTTCCTCTGAAGTACATCAGCATGCCAGAATCTTCTGCATGTTACAGATTTAGACAGCCAGCTGTTGCACTAGCTGTGTCTCCTGCGTACGGGCTGATTCCTGCCCAGCAGACTTGGGGCTGAGGGTGTTACTGCAGTGGCACGCTGCTGTCACAGAGCTGTGGCTGCTGAGACCAGCCATCCCTCACGTGACTTGGATCAGCGCAGTGTGAGGCTCTGAGATAAGGAAGA
Source organism: Ibidorhyncha struthersii (assembly GCA_013398815.1). Taxonomy (NCBI): domain Eukaryota; kingdom Metazoa; phylum Chordata; class Aves; order Charadriiformes; family Charadriidae; genus Ibidorhyncha; species Ibidorhyncha struthersii. The sequence continues at coordinate 6,670 of VZSZ01003092.1, read as the reverse complement.
AAGCCTTGATAGACTCCGTATTCGGCATGTGGCCAGCTGAAGGGAACGGCAGACCTGGGACACAGACGATGTAGCTTGTCCTCCTGGTCTTCAGCGCTGGGAACTCCACAATAGTTTTCTTAATGTCAGCAATACCATACAAAAGTACACAGAATTACAATAACCGTCCCTGCAGATGGTAAATGTGTGGCTTTCCACAGATAAGTCAAAATCCAGTAAAAATTACACAATCTTGTTAGTCACTATGGAAAACAGAGACGTCATGAAATCCAGAAGCAAAGAGTCCAGATGCACATCGATGTGCAATAGCTTAATGTTCTGACAGGGATACTAGGGGAGGAGGGGCTTGAACACTTTGCCGTTGGGCTATACGTTGTGACTGTGTACGTGAGCTATACAGAATGACCACCTGTGACAACAGGGAATGAAACTTCATCATCGTTAAGGTAATAGTCACTACTGTGAACTCTGAGCTTCTTCTGAAGTGCTGCTTCTTCTCCTTTTGGAAGACTGTGGGATCAGGCTAAGGATGGTTTATCTGGGGCCCACGTGAGATATTTGATACGCTCCTAGAGGTGCCACAGTGTTGAGCTGTCGCTGTGCAGCCGGGTTCCCAGAGTAGGGGAAATGCTAACTAGAAAAGTCAGCTGCAGAATTGGGGGAAGGTCGAGAACACTAATCCTGTCTAGCCTTAAGACAATTTCTTTCACTCGACCAGCCCAAAGTTTCTGAAAAGAATGTACTTCAAAATACAGCTGACCCCTCCTATACGAAGAAGAATGTATTTAGAGGAGAAGAAGTGCTTATAAGCAGATCCTAGCGGCGCATTCCTTTCAGTCTTGCTGGGCAGTTTGCCTCTGTTTACACTGGTTAAATATTTAAAGCTATCTTTCCAAAGTAAAGCAAAAGCCCAAAAGATTTTCCTCTAAAGTGAAGGTTGAGATTGTCCTTTAACATGTACCAAGCCACATTCCGCAGAGAGAGGCAGACGCAGGCTGTGAATTACTCCCTGCTCTGATCTCATCCTGCTCACTCCCTCCATAACATTCATGGAAAATACATGCACACCTAAAAGACACAGAAAAATAACTTTCCTCCACTCTGTCTCCCCATCTCACACACATACCTTTTCAATTTGTGTATCCTGAAATACTAACACAGAAAATATGATCTGAATCTCATTTACATCAGTGGAAATGGGGAGTAATCTCACTGAAAGGAATGCACTTAAAGCACGGCAAAAGCAGCATGAGAGCAGAAGTAAAAGCTCATCACGTAATTTCTCCTTGCATCACGGCCCTGTGAAGCTCTACTCGTGCCCTTGCATCCCTGAAATCAGCAGGTCTACTCCTGGGAGTAAGGATTGCCGGCTTAGGCCCTTAAATCAGCCTCTCCATGTTTGAAGAACAAGAGAGAGTCTGTGTTTCCAGGCACTGTATGTAACTGCAGAAGAACTCACTCAAGAAAGGGAAATAAAAAGAGAGCAAAAATGTTTGCATTCTCTCTGAACAAAACGAGCTGTGATCTGCAATTGCCCTTTTAAGAGTTGCGACTTTTTCTTGTTCTCCGGAAAACTTCTGGCAGCGGCAGCCAGGCTGTAGCCCCTGCGCCTCTCGCCCCAGCGCAGAACACGTCAGGGAAGGCAGGCAACATACGGCTTTCATTTGCAAGGGATCATCTACAGTTCTTCTGAAGGGAAAAGAAAACCAAATCAAATCTCCGCATACTCAATCTATCTTGAATAAACAGCATTAAGGAGAAAAATGCTGTGGGTATTGGGAGGAAGAGACTCTTTGTAGTCTGCTTTGACTGCGGGTACCGTTTCTCCTTGTGCTGCCTCTTTAAAGCATATAAAATCACAGTAATGGGGGGCCGACTTACACGAGTGCTAGTCAAAGATTGCTCTTTATTCCTAGCCCATGCTACACGGTAGGAGTTTGGGTTACAATAGGTGTCACACAGCAGGAGTAAATTACCACTGACTTCAGTGGCTGGAGCTGCATTTCCATTCTATTTCTCTTATTCCCACAACCCCCAAATACAAATAAAAGTACAATTTTTACCTAAATTGACAATCACAGCCTAATACAGCCAATTAATAAAAGGCACATATAAAGGCATCTGGGATGAATTTGAGGGTAAGGTGACCTGGGCCACCTGATGGTAAGAGAATTACTTGGTATCTTGTCAAATGCCTGTTAATAACAACTGCCTGTGTGCCGAGATGACTTTCTGAGCGCTTGGCTGTACAGCCTTGAGACCCTTCCCCGCAGTAAGTATTCTGGCTGCCGACTGCACCATCGCCTAGGGTTCATGTTCAGCTCCTACCGATTTTCTTTGCCAGTCGCTGCATGTGTTTGTTATTTTTGTCAGCACAGGCATACTTCCAAGAGTCTTCTAGATGTTCCAAGAAATAGTCGATGTCCAAGGTAGGCTTTTGAATTTTAAGGATTTTGTTCTTCTGGCAAGACTAAATCCGTGAGATGCTATGGCCCGCGGCCCTGGGGCAGATGGCTATGTCATTGGCATGTTGCAAAGTGAAAAATATCTTACCACACAACTGTAAAAGCTGCTTGGGAGTCTTGTCCAGATAATTTCTCTGCAGAATTCTGGTCTGTACATCTGTGTGCAACTTCTAGGGCCAAACAACTTAGTTTAAGGAGTTTGTATTACCTGGATTAAGGATTTTATCAACAGAAATATACGTAGCTTTAATACAGCAATGTAACGGGGTACCCTACTTCCTCTTACAGTTTGAGATATATGATACTGTAATGATCTTTCTTCATTTCCCTGCATTTATACTCTTCGTACTGATCCTCCAGCAGGCCGCCTTGTCTGTGCATCGTGAGGACTTGATGTGGTGTACGCTGCCAGCACTGAAGAGAGAGGTGCCGAAGTGAGACCCACCTGAACTGTGGACATGTACTGTCTCATCTGAAACCCCCTGGGTCACACTGAGAGGTTTCAGGAATGTAATATACACATTGCTGCCCATCACAGATTACATACTTGGATCCTTCTCTCTACTGAGCTATCAAAAATCCTTTCTTTCCACACAGGACTAACGCCCCCAGCCCCCAAAAAACATTAACTGCTCTTATCAGCCAAGATTCTGGCTCAACATGAGACAAAAATCAACTTTTAACTTGTCACATTGTATTATGGTGATCATACTTATAACCCCGTATTTCACATTTAAATAACGAAATCTTGAATCAGCTAAAAAGCTAATTATCTGAGCATAACTTTTGCTTTCATTCGGTGGGTAAACACACATTTATGTTATCATCTGTGTTTAGATTTTATTCATTTGGGTGGTCACTAGCCTTAATACAAATATAGTTTGTGCTTATATTGCATTCTCTGTATGTAGCATAGGCATGTGAGATAAAGCTGAAGAATTTCCTCCGGAGAAGCAGGTTTTCCTTAAATGCTGTGGAAAGGAAGGATTCACTCTATCCTATTCCTGCCAGCCACTTAGAAGAAAACAAGAAAATACTGCAACTACTTTTTGCTTTATTTCTTTCCAAAATTAAAAATTTAGATAGCTTCATCTTTTTTTTTGGACAAGGATTTGTGTCGTCCCCACCCCCTGTGAAAACAGTACAAACCTGAGGACAGCAGCATGTGAGTGAGGCTCTTGCCGAGATACAAACAAAGTAAGAGGACAAAACTCAGTCCTCTTCCCACCTGCCAGAGTCCTAATTTCCCCTACTGGCTACTGTAACAAGTAACAACAGCGCATTGTTTTGAAGTAAAAGCCAAAATTTCTTTTAAGGTATGATTTTAATGCCCAAATTCTGGTTTCTCTTTGAATGGAAGATTGTATTTCCACGGGAAGGCTAAAGAAGTGTGCCTGTGCTTTAAGGAAGACACTGTTTGTCTGTGTAAGAACATGATTACCATTGCACTGACCCAAGCAAAGGTGGCTTCCAGTCCAGTCTCCTCTCTCCAACAGGCAGACACACAGCGATGGTCTCCTGAGGATGTGATGTGCAGCACTAGGGTTATATCTTTTATTAGACCAAGACATACAGGTGGAAAAAATAGACAAACTTTTGGCCGTACAAACTTTTCCTCATGTTAGAAACACCAGCTGCAGCTCTCAGTTAAGAACAATTGCTTAACAAAGACATTTATTAATTAAGCCAGCTCTGAAAGGAAGAAGATGGTAGCTGTAGAACAGAGAGGACGTTAATGATATTAATGATGCAGAGGACGTTAAGGATGGGAGAAAGAGTGGCATTTATTAGCTAAGCAAAAAGGAGAGACAATTACCTTACAGTCTGTTGATTCAGAGAGGGGTAAGCAGGGGGATGGAAGCAGGGCGAAATTACAATCTGCTATCAGACCAGCATCTCTACCGAGTCCCTGGTTCTGGACGTTGGGCAGAGTTAGGAAACCTAGCGTCCATCCTCAGTTCTGTGGAACGAGTTCTGTAGTTTCCCTTAAGGATCAGGACTCAGAGAATGTTGTGTTTTGTGAGAAACTCTCCCTCACCGACAGTACTGTGTTCTGGTCTATAAAGACCATCTCTGGGAGTTCATACTGATGCTGAGTGGTGATTTTCAGTAGCAAAACTACCAGGAAAGCAGCTGTGCCCAGGATGAAGTACTTTACAGTCCTGAAACTGCAAATGTAAGATGGGAGGATGGTTTGATGGCAGGGGGTGTTCATTGCTGTAGTAGCGGATGGGCATCAACACGCCTTACGTTTCTGGCTCAGGCACGGTTTAAACTGATCTGGTGTTTTGGACCACAGAGAATTACGCTTCTAATGATGAGTTTTGTGGTTTGAGGTGCTTGAAATGTAGGACAAGTGCTTCTGGGAAAATTCTTTCCACACAGGATTTTCTTCTGTTATGTGAAAAATCATTAAACAGTTAAAACCAGCAAGTCCTAGGAACTTTGCTGAACTTACCAGCTCTTGGCCCTCATTCTTCTCCCCACAACACTCCCTCCATTCCTGTTTCCACTTTTTCTTTCTGAGCTGGTCTCACTGATACATCCCTATCCAAGTTCTAAGGAGTTGTTCTCAAGCTGTGTTTAGCTGTGGTAGTTACTGCTTCAGAACCAAAATAAACAGCTGGTTAACGCAGAAATTTGTCTACTTTTCCTTCTATACCAGTTGGTCTGAAAAAAGCTATTACTTACATGTACAAACCTTGTCCTGTATACATTGATGGTTCTCCTAGAACAATCTTCTGGCTTATTGTGCACAGGAACTTAGAACAGCAATTTTCCAGTGCTTTTCAGCTTGAGAAGTATTTCCTCAGTATTTCAAATGCAGATCCCCGCAGATAGAATTTCAGCCAACTCATGATGGACTTAGATGTCTTAGTTACCTTTTCTGGATTGTGTGATGCATCCCCAGGCCTGAAGACCACAGGCAGAAAGCCACAGAGGCTTCCTGAGACTAGTTAGAAATTCACATTCATTTTCTGTGAGAAAAAAGCATGTATAATACTTGTTCCTATCTAAAGATCCAGTGTTCAATTGTTTTAGGATGAATGGGAAAACAAGACTGTCATTTAGGGCTGAATATAAATTAAGTTTTGTGCTAGAAAGGAGTTAGTAATTTTAATTACTGATGTAGATCTGAAAAGGAAAGTCTGTAGCTTAAAACTGTAAATACGATACACAAAGAATCAGACTTTTTTCAGCAGAAGATGGGAAAAGATATCATTTGTGCATATCACTTCTGAACTACAGTCCTCTGAGAAGAGAGTTCTTGACAGAACTCAATGAACCTCAGTAAACGAGGACATCAGCGATTGACATATTTAACGTTGTGCAATTTCTAAACATGATCCCGCTCCTGCAGTCATTACACAGCACAGATCTTGCTATTAATTAGTTTGAATGTGGGACAGCACTGCTGGGAGAAAGACAGCGGCCTAAATAGCATGGTCCAAATTTTATCTGTAGCTATCCAAGAAATACGGATGTCTTTTATTAACCCTTGCCACCTGTGACAGCTAGAAATAAATGCTGGGCTTGTCTTATTCCTAATGGATTTTTGCAGCTCATTAGTGTGTAATGCGGAAAGGGTGGGAGCACGCCGCAGCGAAGGAAGACAGCTGGACGCACAAGTTTCATGCCTGGTTCAGCTCCGAACGGCAGCACTAACCGTCGGACAAATATGAGGACATTCACGTCCACAGCACACAGGCTTCGTTACTGAATGTTTGGAGAACGAGGTAGGATTCTCCTCCTCCTCGTCTCCAGGAGCATGGTTTATTGTTCTTATTGAATCCCAGGGAGTACAGTAAATCCCCCATTCGGCCTCCATCATTTTCCCAGACTACGTATTTCGGGAGAGGCAACAGGCCCTCCATTCTGCGTGAGCAACGGGGGCTTTAGACATGCAGAAAGAAATGGCCACCGTTGGCGGCCACTGTGTGCCCATTCGCCCCCTCCCCAGAATATAGCAAGTGTTCCAAACGCCTGACGGGAGGCACCCGCAACTCACGCCGCGTTCATCCCCAGTTAAGCGGGAATAGCTGCCCACCGGGCAGAGCGGGGACGGGGAATGCGAAAACCCTCTTGGGATTATTTCTCTATCTCCGACTGGTGCCGTAGACTCGACAGGAGGCAGCCGCACACAGAACACCGGCGACAGCTCGCCAGCGGGATACGTGGAGCCCCTCAGGAGGGAGGCAGCTTTG
>VZSZ01003089.1:1978-14079 GCA_013398815.1 Ibidorhyncha struthersii | reverse complement strand
GAAGGGGCTCTGAGGTCTCCCCGGAGCCTTCTCTTCTCCAGGCTGAACCCCCCCAACTCTCCCAGCCTGTCCTCCCAGCAGAGGGGCTCCAGCCCTCCCAGTATTTTATGATCATGAAACCCAACCTCCTGCAGCGGCCAGCCAGCTGTAAAATGATTCTCCAGTGCTGTGCTGCTGCGCGTTCGTACCCGGGGTAGCAGAAGGGAGGAACATCTCCCGGCGTCGATGCCGAGAGCTGGATTCCAACCTTGTGTCATTGTCGCATGGGATGGGATGACCTGGACGGCCCTCGGTGCGAACGCAGGTGTCCCGGGCTCTCAAGGAGCAGAGAATATTCCAGCTGCCCGGGGAACAGACACACACAAGCACTGCCCCGTTAAATCCAGCCCGTGCCAATCCTCTCCCCCCAAATACAGCCCGGCAGTTTGAGAGCAACGCGAGGTTGCAAAGCAGAAGTCCCCAGTCCTTAAAAAGATGCATGTGCCCTCTGAAAGCACCGCTGGCCTCTTCTCAGTTCCCAGCCCGGCACAAAATAGTTGCATTGTTTGGCTCTGCCCTCAGCACCTCCGTTTGGGCGCAGGAGACCGCGCTGTAGCTGCCCTCCTTGCCGCAGCACCCAGCCTCACGCCGCGGAGTGACACCCACACTCGCACTGGGTTTGAAATCGCATCTTCCCAGCGAGGGGCTGAGGAGGAACCGGGGTGAGCAGTGAGGACGGAGCCCCCGAAACCACCCGGATTCTCCTCCGAAGGAGGCAGCAATGCCTGCACATCTCGGTCTGTCCACGGCCAAGCCCGGCAATGGGCGTCCCGGGAGGGTGGAGATGTCCGTGGAGCAGCATCACAGCAGCTCCAGGGCTGGGGCACTCCGCCTCGGGGAGCAAACCAGGGGATGAGCCGAATAACGCCCCCCGTTTCAGGGCTTGAATGGGGGGAGAACCCCTCAGGCTGTGGCTCATCCCCCTCCCAGACAAGGGAGGAGAAACGCCGAGCACGGCTTGCTCTGCCCAGCATCCATAGCACCATTCTGGATCCGCTCCCCAGCCGGGAAACATCTCTCCAGCCCACTGGCTCTCCCCAGCTGCGACACCTTGCCCTGGGGTTAAACCAGAAGGGAAAGCTCTGTGGCCAGCTTGCCTCAGTGAAGACAGAGGTCCTGGAGGGCCTTTCCGCGGTCCCGTGGAGAGCAGAGGTTGGACACATTCACGTCCAATGTGGCTGCGAGCTGCCCCTCACCACAGCGATGCTGTGGGGATGGAGAGCCCGTCCATAAGTCGATCCGTCTCGGGAGGAGCGTCAGGATTTGTGCTGGGGGCAGGAGCCATCCCAACTTTCCCCACCAAGGGCGAACCTGGCTCCAGCAACGCCGAAGTCCCCAGAGTCACACAACCGGACTCCGATCAAACGTTTGGGCGCTGCCTGAAGGTCCGCACGGTGCATTTCTGGGAGAAATGCTCTTACCGCCCAGCAGGAGTTCTCCAGCATCATGTTTAGAGGGAGATCCCTCCTCTCTGTGTAATCCCTTTGTATGGCAGCTGCAAGTACTTAATGTTTTGGACATCTCCAGTCCCCCGCCAAATCTGGTTCAAGCTGGACAAGAAGGCTTAAGTTATTTCAGGGGAGAAAAAAAAAAAAATAGGGAAGTTTAGATGAGTACAAACTGTGCTATTGCTTAAGCTCCACGTCTCCAGCAAGCCGAGCAAGTTTGCATCCCTGTCCCCTCTACACTACCTGTACCACCGTGACGTGGGACCGGGCCAGGGGTGGCTCTGCTGCTTCTGCTTGTCAGCTCCTCCGCCACATCCCCGCAAAGGAAGCAGCGAGGAAGATGAAGCCCGGTTGCTGGGAAGGCTGCAGCGGTCATCTCTCCTCCTGAGCGCCCACCTCCTCCAGGGTCGGCCCCTCACCCTGGCGGGTGCTTCCAGCTGGGTGTTGTGGAGGAGCCGAGAGGAGCTGTGTGAGTTGGTCAAACCACCACCCAGGGGTGCTCAAAAAAAGATCCCTTGAGCCCCAAGATCCCACTTGAGGAACCCTCCGTGCCTGTGTACCCATCAGCCACACGCTGCCCTTCCCGGGTCTGCACCCGGTCCCAGTCTTGGGCCAGAAAAGCCACCTCCTGAACTCCTGACGCTGGAGGTCTCAGTGCAGGGAAGGGACACGCTGTGCTCTCCCACCACAGGCAGGAGCACACTCAACAGCAGAGGTAGAGTGACCGGAAAGCCAGGAGCGCTCCTAGCTGCCCCTCACTGGAGCAGAAATCCTCCCAAACCCCTGGTCAGAACCCATTCCCACCAGTCTGACATTGGCATAGCTGGACTGGCTTTGCTGGGGACCCTCCAGGGGTGGTAAGGAGGACCAGGCACTCCTGCATGAATCATTGCTCCAAGCCCCGTCCAACCTGGCCATGAACACCTCCAGGGATGGGGCAGCCACAGCTTCTTGGGGCAACCTGGGACAGGGGCTCACCGCCCGCACAGGAAAGAATTTCTTCCTCAGATCTCATCTAAACCTCCCCTCTTCCAGCTTGAAGCCGCTTCCCCTCCTCCTATCACTACAAGCACTCGGCTCCTCCTGTACTCAAACAGGCTTCTTTCTTCACTGGTACAGCAACTGCCGCTGCTGGTGGTGACACAGACCTATGGCTTTGGTAGGTGACAAAGCATCAAACCGCTCTGTTCAGCCTGGAGAAGAGAAGGCTCCGGGGAGACCTCAGAGCCCCTTCCAGTGCCTAAAGGGGCTCCAGGAGAGCTGGGGAGGGACTCTGGATCAGGGAGGGGAGCCATGGGACGAGGGGGAATGGTTTGACACTGACAGAGGGGAGACTGAGATGAGATATGAGGAGGAAATTTTTCCCTCTGCGGGTGGTGAGCCCCTGGCGCAGGTTGCCCCGAGAAGCTGTGGCTGCCCCATCCCTGGAGGTGTTCAAGGCCAGGTTGGATGGGGCTTGGAGCAACCTGGGCTGGGGGGAGGTGTCCCTGCCCAGGGCAGGGGGTGGCACTGGGTGGTCTTTGAGGTCCCTTCCCACCCAAACCCTTCTGTGAGTCCATGATTCTGTGATCAGACCCCCCAGCCTCTGGCAGGACATGCTCCCCCCGTTTCCCACACTGCCACGTAGGCAGGGACAGTTTTGAGCATGGAGGGGAAGAGCCCCCGTGGCTTGTGCTGGGAAGGAGACCTGCGAGGTGAGGACCTGCGTGGAGCTTCCCCCGTGTTGCCGTTACAGTGTGGATGGGAGCAGGTCTCAGCCTTCGCACCCGCAGGCAAACAGTGGTTGCCATGACACAGCGCCGTTCAGTACACCGCATTCCCAGCGCCAAGGCTTCCCCAGCCGCTTCGAGCGCCCTCCTCCCGAAAGCGCAACCTTCACCCCAACTCACCCGGCGCAGCACCTGTCTCCGCCTGTCCTCAACCCACCTCTCACCTCAGCTTCCACCCAGAAAAGTGAGGAACCCCCGAAGGGATGCAGAGGGGCAGTTCCCGACCTCAGAAATAACCGTGAAAAGGCACTTAGAAGCAGGAGGGGACAGCAGACTCTGGGTGCCGGGACGCGGAGCAGAGGGGGGACAGCCTGACAAGCATTTGCACTGTCACATCCAAGCTGGCTGCTCCAGCACAAGCAACCCCCAGCGCCAGAGCAAGGCAGGCTCCCCCGTTTCGCAGGGTGAGCACCCCCTGCCCGCATCCCGCCCCTGTCCCGCTGCCAGGCTCTGCTCTCCGCTCCCTCCCCAGCTCCTCCGTGAAACACACTGTTTCTCACGTTCAGGATACGGAGCAGACAGGTTCCCCCCCCCAAGTAACACCTTGGTAACAGCGTAGGCGTTGCAAAAGCCATTGCCTGGCTTCCTCAGGCCCAGGAAATCACATTAGCTCGATCAAATTTAAACTTTCAGTTGGTGGGAAAAGGGCCAAAAGATACCGAGGCCTTTTCTCAGACTGGGTGCTCTCCAGTTCCGCAGGGGGAGGGTGAAGCTTGTAGCAGGCTGGGGCCGAAAAGGTCGTTCCTGTTCCTTTTGCAGGCCGCAAGCAGGCTGCGTTTGCACTGCCATTTCCTGAGCGGAGGCTGCTACTTGTGACACATGCACGTGATGAAATGCCAACACCCCACGGGGGGTACAGCCTCCCCCCCCCACCGCCCTGGTGCTTTGGGGTTAAATATGCCACAGAATAGCCAGTTTCCTCAAACTGTACTCGTGGGTGGGTTTTTTGTCTGTTTTCTTCTGAAAAGTATGGTGCAGACAGGACACGCGTCTGATAAAACGATGGCAGGATGTTCTCAGCTAGCGGACACAACCAGAACTACTCCGCAGCCACAGCTATCGTTTGAAGGCTGGTACACAGGAGAACAAGTAACACGATCAAAATTTTTTACTATATTAAAATAGCGCTCTTTACAGTTGGCTCTGTTCACTACAACTGTCTCAAAGCGGTATCTGCATGCAAACAGACACCTCGCAGCCTACGCAAACTCAAACACAGACAGGAAACTCACTGAAAGCACAATCTACCCGCAGTTCCCACAAGACTGAACCCAGTCCCAAACGTGCAGGGAACCGTCGCTTGCCGCTGACAATAAAGTTCTTGGTTTCTGCGGATGCCACGTGTGCGCCGTGACCAAGGGAGGGCCTCCGCTGCTGTCCCATCCGCCGAACACATGGCCTTTGTGAACAAAGATGGGCTCTGCTTCCCCGCCAGAGCTGTCCCAGCTCTGCGTGTCATACACATGCACGGTCCCATCGAAACCTTGAATAAAAGGGAACCAGAGATACCGCAGGACTAAATTGCTTTGCTCTAGTCTGACTGGGCTCACGCTTACCTCCCAGCGGGGGCTGCTGAGACAGAAAGGAGGACAAAGGCCCAGACCGACAAACCTGTGACAGCAGAGCCTCCAAGCCTCTGAGGAGCTTGTCTCAAGCTAACAGCTGCTGGGGAGAATACAGGCCAGATCCAAAAAGCTTGCGGATTCAACACTCTGAATTTGCAATGCCCGGGCCGAGAGGCTGCCTTGCTGCCCAGCCGGTCTTATCAGCACAGTATCCCCACGGCCGGGCTGTCACTGGCACTATGAGGGCAGTGTTTGCTAAGGGCTTGGGGTCTTTGTTCTCCCAGGAGGAAGGCGGTGGTCCCCCAGAACCCATCCAGGCCCCTTCTGTAGTTGTTGGAGGGATGCAGCTGCAGAGGATGGTTAGCTCGCATCTCTGCCAGCTCAAGGAGGAGCTCTGAACAACCTCCCCCTAACCGGGGTGTTTAAAGTAAATTGGGGCAAACTGGGCTTCGATAGAAATACAGCTCGAAAAAGCATCCAGAAAAGCAGATCTCTGCCCAAAGCACATACCTGAAACAGCAAGGCAGCTTTCCAGAGCAGGAGCCCAGGAGACGCACAGGAACTCCGCACCCGAGCTGGGAGAGGGCACTTTGCACTTCGCTGAGGCCAAGGACTCGGAGGTTTTTCTTACGTCTGTTAGGGTGAGGTGCCCTCCGCTCGAGAGGCAAGCTACAGGCCGGGAGCTTGAGTCAGAGCCTTGAGGTCCGCGCCCGACTCCCATGCACCACCGCTCGCCACACGGCGCCGAGGGGACGGACACAGCCTCCAAGGGACTCTGCGGCTGCCGAACGTCAGCCAGGCACAGCTGTCCCTTGGCACAGCAGAGGAGCAACGTGTTGCAATCCAGGAACGCCAGGCCGCTGAGCTCCTCGCTGTTTCTGGAGGCTAGAAAAGAGAGGCAGATCTCAGATAACAGGAGGAGCGTTTGCATGATTTTTCTGCTGCAATCTTGCCTGAGAAAGCAGTTTTCCAGCCTTGTCGCTGGAAGTGGCTTTCAAGCAATGCTAGACAGTTCTTCAAGAGTGCCAGCAGCAGAGACTGATGGCCCGCTTGGGAATTATCCCTGCGCAGGATCCATGGGGAGCAGGCACAGCCTGTACCCTCCAAGAGCAGATGTTAACACACAGGGAGAGGAGACAGGCAGGCCCACGGCTAACACTAGCTCTGTTCGAGCTCCCACGGGAGACCTGACACGTACCCGGGCTCTGAGAGCAGATGCCTCCGGCATTATCCCTCAGCTGTGGGAGCCGCACGAGTCCCTGTGGCCCAGGGGCACAGCAGAGCAGTGACAAATAAACCTTCCTTTTGCTCAGCACACTGTGTTACAGCCACTGGACACAAACACACAGGTTTTCCTCACCAGAGGATGAGGTGTGCGGGGACTGAGTCTTAGTGGGTAGGTGAAGGCAGAAGATCTCCAGCACACCCAACAAACCAGACCTGGATGGATTCACCACCTCGAATTAAGGCAGGGCTGGTTTAACGTGGCTGGCGTGATGCCCCTCCCGACCACGTGGACAGATTACAGAGTAACACAGAGCTCACTCAGAAGTCAGTGCCAATTTCAATGACCCCAAGAGATGTGACTCTGGGGCCAGCTCCTCCCTCATTTGGCAAAACACGCAGGAGCCCTCCGCTAACCCGATTCTTTGCACTGAAACCACCTACAGCGCTCTCACAGGGCGCTCTCAGATCTCACAGATCTGGGGCAGAAGCCTGAGAAATCACTGTCATGGGAGTAACGAGACGCCAGAAATGATGGACCAGAGCATTGTAACCTCTTTCCTCAAGACAATGTACTTTCTGCAAGTATCTTTACACGCTCTGGCCCACATCTGAAACTACCCACCCAGTGAAACCTCTGCCACTTGAGCGGTTACCCTTGCTTCACCCAAACCCCAACTTTACAAAATCAGTCATCAGACTTGGTTTGAATACCTGCCACGTAGACATTTTTCCTCGATTCAGCCTCTGTAATTTGGACGCTGTTGAGTCTTGAGCCGTGGAGGACCCACGGTGCTCTGGCCGAAATGGCTGCAATTTTAGCCCAAGGTTGCCCAGTGCCATTTTCTGTAGGTATAGCACTCACGGATTTAATAACATCTATTTGAAAGAGATGTAAGCAGTTATAAAACACATCAGGAGTCAAGTAATCCACAAGATTAAGCTGTTTCACAGCCTCATAAAGCTAAAAGTGACCTACTAAACCAACAAGAAATCCAATTATGACTAACCCCCTCTCCCGAATAAAACCACCCTTTCCAACACATCCAGCAAGGACTGACAACACGCCCTTTAAAATCTAGCAAAATGCACAGAAAGTTGTCAATCGAGATGTTTACTTTCAATGAAGAAGAAAATGAATAGCATTTTGCACTTCCTTTCTGGTGGTTTCAAAGTATTTCACAAGAACAGACAAAGCAACGGAAATCCTTTCTAGATGCAGGCAGACATAGACTCATAGAATGGTTTAGGTTGGAAGGGAGCTTGAAGATTATCGAGTTCCAACCCCCCTGCCCTGGGCAGGGACACCTCCCCCCAGCCCAGGCTGCTCCAAGCCCCGTCCAACCTGGCCTTGAACACCTCCAGGGATGGGGCAGCCACAGCTTCTTGGGGCAACCTGTGCCAGGGGCTCACCACCCTCACCATCAACAATTTCTTCCCTAATACTTAATCTAAATCTACTTTCTTCCAGCTTGGAGCCATTCCCCCTCGTCCTATCACTACATGCCCTTGTAAAAAGTCCCTCCCCAGCTCTCCTGCAGCCCCTTTAGGCACTGGAAGGGGCTCTGAGGTCTCCCCAGAGCCTTCTCTTCTCCAGGCTGGACACCCCCAACTCTCTCAGCCTGTCCTCCCAGCAGCGGGGCTCCAGCCCTCCCAGCATCTCCGGGGCCTCCTCTGGAGCCGGTCCAACAGGTCCATGTCTTTCCTATGTTGGGGGCTCCAGAGCTGGACACAATAGGCTTAGAGACATAGGCTTGGGGAACTGAGGTGGTTGATGGTGTATCTACTCTATGATTCCATGATTTGATATCCTGAAAGGTGACGTATTAAGCTTTTTATTTGTAACCCTTGGAGTTATGAAGGGAACATTGTGCCAACTATGATTAAGACTTTTGTTTGTATGACCAAGAGCTCAGAAATAAGTGGAAACCCACCGTGACGGGCCTAAACCTACTAATTCCCTTATGAGGTTTGTGCCATCAAGTCCATTTCTTTCCAAGTCACCAGAACTGGCGTAGACACTTGTCTCGTGCCCTTCTCCAGCCCCTGCCACACTGGGGCAGTCACTCAGGACTTCACTGAACAGGCCTGGCGCTCCTGTCCTCGTTTTACACCCAGGAAGAAGGGGAAGTTGGAGATGCTTGATGCAAGAACTACATTGAGAAACTACTCAAGCTCAGAAAGGTGTTTGCTTACCAGAGTCCTCTGCTGACACCTGCCAGACCTGGAGGGAGCTGTCTGGTGGTCCACTCGTCACCAGCAAGCTGAGGAAACAAAAAGAATCCTACGTAACTCTTCAGGAGCAGAGAACGGCCTTTTTTTTTTTCCCCCAGCCTGGGACAAACTGGTCTGCCACTCCTCCTGTGCTCAGGAGCTTCTTCCTCTGCTTGGAGCAGAGAAGGGGCCATAAAGACCGTAATGCCAGAACTCCCCATGCCAGGGTGCTCTACACAGCCCAGGCAAACACAGTCCCAGGCAACAGCATTTAATTAGCATGTTTTCCAAAAGCGCTAGACTAAGAACGGTGCAAAGAGCTCCAAAGTAGCAATGGGGGCTGGCGTAGGAGGAGAGAGCTGAACGAGCGAAATGAATCAGCCAGAGGCAAGCGCATTTGCTTGGTCTACAACCCACAGCAGGAAAAAGCCTTCTGAACCTGCATATGCAGGGACTTAAGAGAGCGGTGGCAGCGGCCGCTAGTATCCTGCTCTGCCTGCTGAACACCTCCACACGGTGCCAAACGCAGAAGGAAGGGATGGCAGAGGCAGAGCAAGGAATCAGAATTGTTAAGGTTGGAAGGGACCTTCAAGATCATCAAGTCCAACCATTAACCTAACCTGACAAAACCACTTCTAAACCATATCCCCAAGTACCATGTCTGCCCTTTTTTTTAAACACCTCCAGGGATGGCGAATCCACCACCTCCCTGGGCAGCCTATTCCAAAGTTGGATAACCCTTTCAGTGAAAAAATTTTTCCTTATAACCAACCTAAACCTTGCCTGGCTTAACTTGAACCCATCCTGGCTTAACTTGAACCCAGGCTACACAGGCCCCCGTTGCTCAAAATCATGGTAGGGAGGGGTCCCTGGCAAACCAGCATCAACGTCAGCAGCCCCTGCAGCTCATTTCTGGAAGAAGAAGGATTCAAGTTATCCAGCAGCAGCTTCAGTTTCCCTGCCAGCTGCCGCACAAGACACACACTGCAGCTTTCAGTACCGCAGCAGCGGCGTGCCTGTCGTTTTGCTGAGCGCCCCTAAAGACGGCTCCTCTCCAAACACCATGACAGAGTTCTGGGAGGACCACTACATGTCACTGGCCAGCAAGTTCCCTCTCAGACTCACACTGCTTTCAAAGCTGGCAGGATTGACCAGCTGGGTTAGGAAGCAGTTAAGGAAAAGGAGCTCTTTCTCAGAGGACAAGTTTCCTCCCCATCTCCAGTATGCCCTGGAAGGACTCTGTGGTCATACCTGGTGTCCGGCACGTATTTCAGGCTGTACACCGGGCGGTTTGAAAATCCACCACATTCCACCTTGAAATCTCTCTCTGGACACAGGCCCTAGAAATCAGAGGGAAAGTCATTTCTTCGTATGTAATGGTGCAGAACTCGGTGTGGTCAGTTACCATGAAAAAAAAACAGAGACAAGAGATACACTCCCAGTAAAGCTCTTGCCTGTCCAGTAATGCCTATTTCAGAGGAGCTACAGGGATGAAGGATCCCAAAACAGTTAGAGGAAAAGAAATCTGGAGAAAGCTCCTGCCAAGAGCTCTGCCTGGGTTCGTTGCCATCCGTGCAAGTCCGGCTCAGGAGCTTTCTGCCTACCCAGTGACCAAACACCACCTTCTGCTTTAGCGTAGAGGTCACCTGGTGCCCCAGGCTAGGGCATCTCAACAAGACCCTTCTTCATTTGCTTTGACATCATCATCTGTCCTATTTCCCCAAGAAACGCTTTCATTCACACATCTGGAGATGAAGTTTTCAAGGCACAAGCTGCCCGCAATACTGCAGCATTACATGACTGGTGTGCCAACCTGTGCAACCTCAACTGGACAGCAGCTGCGGGACTTATGTGCTTTACCTTTCAACCAAAGCTGCTCAAGACCCAGCCAAGCCCTTATCAGAGCAACAGAGATCAAGTGACAGCTTGTGAAGCCTGGCGGAGCGCAGCCCGGTCTCTGAACACACCAGACAAAGAAGAAGAGAGTGACCTGGTGCCACCTCAGCTGCAACACCCACCTGGGTCTCCTTCACCTGCAGCGATGGTGGCGGGAGCAGCTGCAGGATCTCGTTCCCACCAGACTGTCCGTACCCAGCTACACAGACACCTTGCAGTGGGGATGAAGAACCAGGGACATGGTGAGGGATGCTCCCCCCTGCCTGGCCCACCCTCCCTGAGCCAGATTCCTGGGTCACAGTGTGGTCCACCCTGAACCCTGGACCTGGAGCCCCAGCCCAGGCTGAACCCCAGTACAGCCCACTCCTGGGGTCCTCGCCCTACACCTTGACCTTCTGCCTGGGGCCCCGGCCCAGCCTGACCCTGTGGCCCCACTTCTCCCCTCTCCATGGCCCCAGCCTGACCCCGTGGCCATTTTCCAACATTGTTTAACACCTTCATAAGTGATCCAGATGATGGGATCAAGCGTACCCCAACAAAGTTTGCTGATGACACAAACTGAGTGGGATAGTGAACATTTGGGAAGGGAGAGCCACCCTGCAGGAAGACCTGGACAGGCTAGAAGAGTGGGCTAACAAGAACCTTATACAGTTCAACAAGGACAAGTCTTCCAGTCTTGCACCTGGAAAACATAATCCAGGGATCTACCCAGCTCAGGAGCAGCTCTGTGGAAATGGCCCTGGGGGACAAGCAGCTCAATACGAGTGAGCGGAGTGCTGCCGCAGCAGAGAAAGCCAACGGAGTGCTGGGCTGCATCACCGCGGGCACCACCAGCAGAGAGAACGAATCGTTATCCCACTGTACTCAGCCCTGGTCAGGCCACACTGGGAACACTGTGTGCAGTTTTGGTCCCCGCTATGCGAAAGAGCTGTGGCCAGGCTGGAGAGGGTCTGGGAAAGGGCCACCAAGATGGGCCAAGGCCGGGGAAGCCGTCCGTCTGACGAAAGGCTGAGAGAAGGGGGTTTGCTCAGCCCTGAGAAAAGACAGCTCAGGAGAGACCTTCTCACCACGTTCCAGTATTTAAAGGGTGGCTAAAAAGGAGATGGAGACTCCCTTTTTACAAGGGGTCACATGGAAAAGAGGAGGGGTGGTGGGTACAAGTTACTCCAGGGGAAGTCCCGACTGGACACAAGAGGAAAATGTGTCACAATGAGAACAATCAGGGTTTGCGTAGGAAGAGGCCTTTAAAGACCATCTAGTCCAACCCCCTGCCCCGGGCAGGGACACCTCCCCCCAGCCCAGGGTGCTCCAAGCCCCGTCCAACCTGGCCTTGAACACCTCCAGGGATGGGGCAGCCGCAGCTTCTCGGGGCAACCCGCACCAGGAGCTCACCACCCTCAGTGGAAAACATTTCTTCCTTAGATCTAGTCTGAATCTCACCTCTTTGAGTTTAAAGCCATTACCCCTTGTCCTATTGCTACAGACCCTACTAAAACATCTGTCCCTATCTTTTCTGTAGGACCCTTTAGGGACTGAAAGGCCCCAATAAGGTCTCTCCTCTTCTCCAGGCTGACCACCCCCAACTCTCCCAGCCTGTCCTCCCAGCAGAGGAGCTCCAGCCCTCCCAGCATCTCCGGGGCCTCCTCTGGCCCCGCTCCACCAGGTCCATGTCTCTCCTGTGCTGAGGGCTCCAGAGCTGGACCAGGGAATCTCCCCAGGGAAGTGGTGGGTTCCCCATCATTGGACACTTTTAGGATTCAGATGGACAGATGATCCAAAGATGTTGGGAGGGCTGGAGCCCCTCTGCTGGGAGGACAGGCTGGGAGAGTTGGGAGGGTTCAGCCTGGAGAAGAGAAGGCTCTGGGGAGACCTCAGAGCCCCTTCCAGTGCCTAAAGGGGCTCCAGGAGAGCTGGGGGGGCGTCTGGATCAGGGAGGGGAGCCATGG
>VZSZ01003088.1:317387-475535 GCA_013398815.1 Ibidorhyncha struthersii | reverse complement strand
GGGGATTGGAACTAGATGATCTTCAAGGTCCCTTCCAACTTTAACCATTCTATGATTCTGTGATTCTATGAACATTTCTTATTGGCCAAAGAGTCAAATATAAACTCCTGCACATATTTAACCTGAATACTTAATTAAAAAAAAAAAAAAAGACAGTATTAATCAGCTCTATTTTCTTCAAGAAGGGAGATTTTTTCCCTCAGAACTTCGTCGTTTCTAAATATAGCTGAATTATCATACCTTTTTTTCTCGTAAATGTTAGGATTCTCCTGCATCTCTTGTTTAAAATATGAGTCAATCCAGCTTATGTAAAAGTGCTTTTTCTTTAAAAGTACTCACTGACTAATTTACATGAGGTATTTCAGGCCGTAGAACATTTATAAAGAATCTGTTAAACCTAGTGCTGACATTTGATTAACCACTTGTTTTTAACAAGAATATTGGCTAGTTCTGTCAATGTGACAATGGATCTGGTCAAATATTGATGACTTTGCTAGTGCAAGAAACTCTGAAATCTTTTAATGATTGAAGGACAGAAACAAGTATATCTAAAAAACAATTAATTCCATCCTAAAGCAGGCAAATAAGGAGTCAAATGTGGTCAAATGGGTCATTCTGGAAATCTTATTTTCTCCATTCTGTAGGAACTCTAAAGATGTGTACCCCAAACAGATCTACGGCTAGCTGATGCTGGTATGCAACTGGATAATAATGTCTCTAATTGGGCAAGTGGTGTGTAATTTTTAGTATCTGCTTTTGAACAGAGTGAGTTCAGTAGGCCAAATTGTCCAAATGGTGTTACATCTGAATAGAAATGACTGTGCCCCATTTTGAAACAATGTAAACAGCTACAGAGCATACTAAGTAGAAGATCTGGCACGTTGTTTTTATTCATACGTCTCTTCTTCTGCTCAGCCAGCTTGTAGTCATTTTGATTCATTGCTTTCAGTAAACTTCAGTATTTCAATCTTTGTAGTCACCCCAGGAATACAACTCAGATTGCCTTCAGTTACGTATTTAATGTGAAGGACTTAACAGGATGCCATGCATCATTACAATGACATGAGACCCTCTGGAAATGTAAAGTGATGTGTTTTGCTTGCAGACATGGTTAAAGAGACTATAACTGTCAGATGAAGCACAAAAAGGAGGAAGATAAGAGCAGTCACCCTGTCTGTCTCTCCAAATGATATTTAAACAGAAAAAATATTATGATCTTGTGAAAGGAATTTGGTTATTTCTTTATAGCTTTGAGGAATGGGTTGAGTGTCTAAAGGTTTGTATAAAGGCAGTGCTGAGGACACATTCATGGGGAACGCTGAAGCGTAGGAGGTATCTTTCTCTTTTCTTACCTTTCCTCTCCTCCTCACCCCCTCTCATGAGCACACACTCATGCTTTCTCGTTTAACTCCCAATCCCCAGAGTAGTTCAGTTTAGGAGAGAGACTTGTTCCTTCATTTAGGTTCTTCCTTCTATTCCACCTATTTCATCCGTATTGTGCTGCTGGAGACAGAAAAAGGGAGAATTAACATAGGTCTCATCCATGTGGAGCTATTAAATCTGAGCTGATGCAAAAACCCAGACTCAGCAAAAAGAACAGTAAACAGAAGTTCCATCCAGAAGATGAAATCTCAACTTTTAGCTGAAGCAAGTGTAAAGTAGAGAACTACCATCCCATGACTCAAAGTTAAGAGCAAAATGCCTGGTACTGTAGTACATTTATGCAGGTGTTGGATGTGAGATACTAATAATATTGCTTAACTGGACAAGAAATAAATATCTTTTGCATATCTTATTGTAAACATTAGGGAGTGATGTTTGAATGAAGGTAACACTCAAGACGTGTAGTACCAGAACTGTCCTGTAAGATTATCTTTCTTTCTGACAACATCGATACAAAGCTTTAGCATGTGCATTGCATGTTGCGTACAATTACAAAAATTCAAGTAACACAAAACCTGACCGAATCGTTTGTCCTCACACTGATGCAGAAGGTGAAGGTATCATTTGGAGACTCAAGTGGGCCGTTGTACTGGCTCGGTAAAGGTGAAAGTGTTTTAGAAATTACATAGAAGTGTGAAAAGGAGGATCACATCCTACTTACTGATTCTTCAGCTTCAGTGACCAGATGTTTATTTTGCACCTGGGCCTTTCCACTGCAGATGGGAAGCAGGTCCAGGCTTACGTGCTTCGGTCTGGAGGAAGATACTTAAACTGCTTCTGCCTGTGCTCTCACCAACAGCCATACTGAACCAGGAGAGTCTGCTTGTAAGGTAGTAGAAAATTAATTTTTAGTCTTTGCTTTCCTACCTTATAGTTCTAGATGGTTTTGACTTATTTTATATTCAATGATTATATGATAATTCAGGATCTTAAATCCACCCTGCATCTTAAGTCCAGCACATCCTGGCCTGTGTTGTGTCTAAAGGGGTAGCTAGTGCTGTCTTTAATGCTTTCTAAAAAGGTTGGCTGACATGAATTTTCATGTTAAAATGTGTTATGGCAGCAGCAAAGAAGAACAAGGAATGCTTTCTTTTCTTCTTTTCCTTTGTCACGTCAAGTATTTTGTTATTGTTCTTCTCCAATAGCAATGACCTTAAGATTACTTAAACCGAGTTCCCTGCAATTTCAGATTTTTTAGTTTTGTTCAACTGTTTCATACAGCAACAAAGACATATTAACACTGTTACTATCTTGTACCTGTTCATTCCAACTGAATGAACATAGCATGACTGCATGACATATTTTCTTTCTCCCGGACTCTACCAAGAGGTGTCCATGTGTTCAGGGATTTTCATGCACATAAAGTTAGGGGACAAGAAGAACCTCTTCTTTTCTATAGGTTCCCTTCTTTAATACTCATGAGTCTTCTGTTAAAATAACATCTAGAATAAAATTTACATTTTTTCAGAACACTTCACAGCATGATGTAGTTATATTTCACAAAATATATTGTTAATGGAATAAAGGCACACACTGCAGACAGAAGTTTTAGTCTTAGAAGAGAAATGTAATGTAATGGTGTGCCTTTCTGAGGCATGGCGTCAGAAATAATAGCATGTGAAAATAGGGAATTCAAACTCCATCAGATCTTTTTACAATCATGATATAGATGATTGAAGAAACTTAAAATAACACACCTCATATAGCCATATTTGGAAGGAACAATCATAGGTAATTCTTACCTTCTTTTATCTAGTGCCTCCTTATACATGTAAATTCTTGACTTAGACTTGGCAGAGTAGGTCTACAGGAGACAAAATAATTGGAAAGGTATCCAATCTATGAATTGGGTCTAGTGACTAGTGTCTAACTTCTCCTCTCCCTCCTGCCCTTTCCCTTTCTCCATCCCATGCATTCCCAAAAGGTAAAGTTTTACCACTTATAACATATAAATTCTGTCTATTTTCCATTATGAAGCTGATCTGACAAATATCCTTTATTTCAATAGACCTTAATGTATGACCATAAATGCCCTGCAGCACAGAGTGTGTGCTATTCTTAGTACTCATTGACATTGTAATGGCAGGCAGGCAGTGCATCATTGTGCTGTGGTGGGAACTAAAGAATCTATGCTATGCATCAACACCATATATCATGCTCACGGTGAATGTTCCTGGGCCATGCCTGGTCTTGTGGGGCAGCAGTCAATTACGTAGCTTTGTAAAGAGATGCTGCAGGGGAAGGCAGGTCTTCCTGCCCTGCGTCACAGTCTCTACCTTCTCCCTCCCACCAAACCCTCCAGTCCACATGAATAAAATGAGAGCAGGTGGTGATATAGGGCTTAAGGTTATTAAACTGCAAGAATAAAATAATTAGAAACCCCCACACATTTAATCACACTTGACAGTGGAAGAATAACAGATTTATAAGACACTTAAAGGAAGCAAAAGTACAAGGGAAAAATAGTATATTCCAGCTTGTTTGGCAGTGCATATTTGACCTTGCTTTCAGGTTCACTTTTATGAGGACCAAAATTCAGTGCAGATGACTTTCACTGCGTTCATTTCAGTGAGACAGATCTGCAGTGAGCTCAGTGCTGCGGAGCCAAGTGTATGAATAAGCAGCAAAACAATGAAATTATTACAGAGGGCAACGGGGTCCCTCCTAGATTCTTATCCATTAGGAGTAAAATCCACACATATAATACTGGTAGCAATACTCCTGATTCACGATTGGGAACTGATTACAGAAGGATTTGTAGTCATTGCTTGAAATTTCCTTGTTGAATTGCTCAGTTCCATTTCCCACTGATGGCAGCTGGAACAGAGCTTATCCAGTTAATAGGATATTGATGCCAAACATTTGCAATGCCTTGTTGTTTGTTTCATAGCTTTATTAATATTCATATACTAACTGTACTTAAGCTTATCAGCCATATATTAACACCAGTCAAGTGTAATCGTACACCAAGGATACAGTTAATCTGGGGGGGGGAGGGGGGAAGGAAAAAAAACCACATCAAAGGACCCATATACCTATCAAAATATTGGCAGGAGTTAGGAATAACAAGGAAAAGACAAAAAATGAAGTTTTCCTTTGAAATGAAAGAGGAAGACTTCAGAAATTAAGATCTTCCATTTAAAATCTGCAATAACTAGTCAGTATTTGCCAGAAATTCTATTTATGCTAACAGTTTCCTGTTCTGTATGTAGGGTTAGTTATGTTAGGTAAGATACTGTCAGTAAATTTATCTTTTGATGCATTAAGAGCAACCATTTTTTGTGCATCCATAACATGATGAGTCATTCTAGTATAAATCAATGAAAACACTGTAATAGTTCGTCACATTGATTAATCACATGCAATGTTATGCAGAAAGTGATGTATTTTTCAATTATTTGATTCTATTAAGATAATTATTGAAAGCTCAGAGAAACTATGTCAATCTGACAGCTTATTTGGGTATAAAAATAAGAAGAGGAAGAGTCACAATTGATGCTGAAATCACTAGTGTTGCATGTAATTAAGATGATGAAATTAGCTACTGTGCAAACAAGGTGAAGCAGACAAAAATGGAGGAATTGTATTTTTTCCAGGTTGTAGTATTAAAATATTTTGAAAATGGCAGCTACAACTGTGTCCTGAGATGACTCTGCACACAATGGAAAGAGCTGTTACAGCTCAACACCCATTCGAGGCAATGAGTAGCAGAGTCGCAGCATCTCACCAAACTCTCTTGCAGGGCAAAGTATTCCCCAGGATATGTGATTTAGAGGAAAGTCTCCAGAAACCAATTAATCTACTTTTCTTTGGTGCTTAATATTTAGGTAAGGTGACATCCTTACTCTTACAAGACACCTTCTGGAAGACATACTGACTGTAAATAAAGGGAATATTAATAGCAGACATTTTTGTAGTGTGTTCTATATCCTTATCTTAACTGCCCTTCAAATTTTGGGTGTAACCATATAAAATCTTTCAGTGTTTGAATTTTTAAAGGATGAAACAGATGTCTTGTCCCAAGCGAGGATAAAAAGAAAATCAGTTCTGTTGAGCAGGCAGCTCCACCCAGCATCGTGAGCCAATATTGATGAATAAAACCTGGGGTCTCTTATTGCTACACACTCTTGGTTTTTATTCAGCTGAACAGAAAAATCACTTCCTAAAAAGTTCTCCAACAAAACCTTGACTATTGAATTTACCATATAACACTTGTACAAACACATCTATACTAGAGAAGTGCCACTGTGGCTTAATTTGAGTAAGTCTTCAGCAGTTCCTAAGGTTCAGATGTGCCTCCCTCACAACAATACTTTCCATGTGGCAAGAACAAACATAACAAATTGAAGGAAGACCTGAGTATTTCAGAAGGGTGTTTTCAAATTTTGTGATAGCGTGTGTTGCTAAGGAAACCTCATCCTTTCTCTGAGCTTGGTCAGGGAGGATGGATCTCAAATAATGTAGATTAGTACATAAAATAAACTTACCACTAAAAATAGGAAGTGGAACAAATTTAAATAAAGACAATAGGACTGATCAAATGTATCTGTGATACAGATTATAGACAAGAACAATATACCAGTAAACAACATAAAACATTTAATTCATGAAACGTTAATAGCAAGCTGACATCACATTAATTATATTCTAATCCTGCTTGTTTGGAATAATGGACGTAATATGCCATAATACAGTGCAGTGCAGATTGAATTGGCTTTGTCTTCTTTGTCCAGAATACCAAATGGAAGAATCATTATTCTGCTGCAACATACCAGCTCCTATTTATGGGCTGTCATTTTATTTTACTAGCAATTCATCTAAAGATGTGTCATAAGAAACCTTCCCAGATGCATACTCACTCTTTCAAAAAATGTGCTATCTTTTCCAGGGTGTTGTTTCAGAAGATGCAGAGTGGTCTTAAATAAAATAACGTATAAAACAATGTTATCTGACTTAACATTTTGGCTTCAACTAGTAGTCAAGCCTAGTGCTTGCAGCCAGTGAATTTTATCTGTTGACTTCAGTGGGCACTTAATCAGTCCTTAGAAATTCTAAATTAGTATTGCAAGTTTCATAAAGAATATATTTATATTCTAAGAATGAAATACTGTAGTTATGTTTAAATTTCAGGTTGGCTTTTGTGAAAATACCTTTGTTGTATAAAATGCTACAGTTAAATGATATATTGCACTGTGGGCCATATATATTTTATATAAAATTATCCAGAACTCACTATTAAAATGAACTTACATATTTCTTTTGCACATTAATTCATATGAGACAGTAAGGAGACATCCAGTACTTTAGCCCCTCCTGTGTATTTTTCAAGACTATATTTATGTGTGTTCAGACCTGACTTTGCAGAAATAACTAGATCCCTCCTTCTGCATACTTTGTATTTTTTACCATTTGCATACTAAATACATTTTTAAAAACACTTGAAATATTTCATAAAACGTATTCTTCTGTCACAAGGTCTCAAAAACGACTGAGGAAACTGGGGTTGTTTAGCCTGGAGAAGAGGAGGCTGAGGGGAGACCTTATCACTCTCTGCAAGTACCTGAAAGGAGGTTGTAGAGAGATGGGGGCTGACCTCTTCTCCCTAGTGACAAGTGATAGGACGAGAGGAAATGGGTTCAAGTTAAGCCAGGTGAGGTTTAGGTTGGATATCAGGAAAATTTTTTTCACTGAAAGGGTTATCCAGCTTTGGAATAGGCTGCCCCGGGAGGTGGTGGATTCGCCACCCCTCTAGGTGTTTAAAAAAAGGGTAGACGTGGTACTTGGGGATATGGTTTAGAAGGGGGTTTTGTCAGGTTAGGTTAATGGTTGGACTCGATGATCTTAAAGGTCCCTTCCAACCTTAACAATTCTATCATTCTATGAAAATGATGACAAATATATGATTTAAGTCTTCATGGTAACACTTAGTTTTCAGAACAAGCCTTAAAAAAATCTAAGGAGAGGTAGGGCACTTATTGTAACTCCATTGGAATAAGCCTTTAAAAAAATAGAGAAGGGACGGAGGACTCAATGTAACTCCTCTAGAAATATTTTTTTTATTGTGACTAGTGAAACAGGGTAATACTCTTACTTTCTAAACCTCATGGATGGGTCCTTGTCGCACTGCAACTAGACTGCTCTTTCCTCTCAGCAGAGTAGCCACAAGGTTCGTTTACTTTCAGTTTTTGAAAATGCTGAGGCAGCGTATGACTGAAGTGACAACACTCTTCATCCTCAGATCCTTTATGCCAAAGAGAATAAACAAAAAGAAAAAAGCCAACAATTGCCGATCCCTGTCTGCTGTCATTTTGGGCTGCTGCTGTTTTGTATTAGAGGCAGCATCAGTGAAAACGCTATAATTTGTTCCAAGTGAGGATGGGGTGAGGTTAAAATCTACATTTATCCCTTTCTCAGATAGTGGAGGACTAACTATAATTTAAATTAGTCCACCGTAAAAACTATTACTGAACACACTGCACTCTATTCATTACCATGGTGTTCCTGTCAAACAGAACTAGAATTTTGAACTACAGTATTGTAAAAACTCCTGGAAAGTCTTAAGATACAGTTATTCTTTACATAAAAAGCAGCCACCACCTGTGCACACACACACAGACACATGTCAGAAGACTTAAGATTACTGACACAGTGTAAGAAAGACTTCCAGGCAGTGGTAGAAGTGATGGACATAGCAGAGGATAGGTAAGAAAGCTGGAAATTATTTAGATTATTTATTATTTATAATTATAATAATTTTATAACTATTTATTAATTAACAGTGATAATTCTTGTTGGCTCTAGCCAAATCACAGATAGTCTTATGGTGTTAATTTTGAGTTACTTTCTGGGACTCTACAGACATAGCTGTTTCTGACAGCTTCTGAAGTAGCAGATGGGTATTTACAGATCTAAGAACAATGTATTGTCCAAGCATAATTGTACGTGACCAGAAGATATAACACAGACACAGAGTCCATTTTAAAAGCAACTGAAAGCTGTTTATTTTGTTTTATTTTGAATGAAATACCCTAAGAGTAAAGGAGAAATTTGCCCCACTGTGGTGACATGCTACTGACTCTGGAGGACCACCTGGCTTTGATGCCAATGATCAGCATGGCTGGGCCTGAATTATAAGATAGCCTGGATTAGAAATTAAGAAATTAAAATTTAAGTATTATTTGGGTCAAAAATACAACATATACTTTTAATTTTCTAAGACAGAGACATTTCTCATTCCTCTCATTCTTATGTTAAAACATTCCAGGGTTTTGGAAAAACATAGCAAGTTCAGAAATCCAGTTTCTTTTACAAAACAGTACATTTCAACCATAATTTTCCTACTCTTTTTTCTTTTAATACACTTTTATGAAATACTTTTAAACAGTGTGGTAGTTCAAATAACATGAATCAAGAAACAGCAAACCCCTATCTCATGTTATTTACCAGTGAGAAATTTCTGACCTGAAGTAGCTTAAGTACTATCATTTTTGTTTGATTTACCTTGTTTTCCTAAACTTGAAGGTAGTTATCTCACATGCTTTTCCACAAAATACATGACATTGCTGACTAGCTTCCTGGAACTCCTCTCCCCGGTCTAATTGTCCATTTTGTTGCCATCAGGAACCAGCTGTGATCTGTGGCAGGAAACGGGTACATGGCCTTTTTATTTCAGTTGGGTTCTGAAATATATGTTGAAAGAGTAAATTCCCTGTCCAAACCCCGTCTCCATTTCTCAGCAAAGCTAATATACTCAAACTGTGAAACAGTCTTTGTTTTCTTGTCCTATGGCTCACAGTTGACACACACATTAAAATAAAAGCCCCTGTTAAGGGGGTTTCATACTGCTCTGTGCTCTGTCTGGCTTTGCGGTTCAGTCTCTCTCACACACATACAAAAGGAGCTTTATTCACAAAAATAAACTAAACTTACACTTCTAGGTCTTCTAAATCTAGACCTCTAGACCTTCTAAAGCATTTAACACTTGGCCTTTTGCATCCCGGGTAAATGTTTTTAAACTTCTCCATTGAAGCTTGGGCTTTCCTCTTTTTCTGAGCTTTTACTCATAACTGCTCTATGAGAAGTTCTGGTGTGAAAAGAGGGAAGAGAGCTCTTCGAACAGGAAGGTAATTCAGGCTCCGTGAGGGAGGCAGGGAAGGAGGAGGCATAGTCGGGCTGACAGAGGCTAAAACTAGGAGTCAGGAGGAAGAAGAACTCCAGAGCTTCTTTCCCAACCTTCCTAAGGCAAGAAGCTTGGCTATTGTTTTTACTCTGCATTCAGTAAATATGTGTATCTATGTCAGACAGTCTCCAGCCGGTCTTCAATTATTTCGAAAAAAAATCAGAACAAAGACTAACAAGACCCTGCCACAAAGTTTAAGCAAAATATATTGATGCAATGAAATGAAGTACAACTTGTGTAATTTATGATGTCCGCAAAGCCCTAATTCAGAGTATTTTTCTGTAACATAGAATATACAAGACAATTACAGGGAAAAGCTGGTAGGGTCTAACAGAAACGCAGAAGAAAATAGTACACTAAACCCCAGAAAGATTGCTAATACAAGAAATGTTTAACAACAAAAAAAAAAACCCTACAAAACACAGGCATTAGCAATCTTACCCCCTTCATATAACAAGCTTATCTTCCCTGTGAGATGATAATATACCCCCCAAACACCTGTCATTAAAATGGGTGTGGTGGCACCTGAAATAAATTTTAAAAATAAGGTAGAAAGAAAGATTGGAGGAAGCCGTTTATAAAGACATGCTTGGTTACTGAAAGCTTAAAATAGTGAAAGAACAAAAGAAATTATTGTCTATGTTTTTATGAACTTGTTTATGGAAGACTAACACTGTGAAAAACATACAGATTTTCCTATATAAGTAAGAAATGGGGAATTCAAAAGGCTTTGGGAGGCGGGGATCAGTACTGCTTGCAGGCAACACAAAGCAGAGGAAGACCGGAGCTCTTACTCAGGCTTTGGTTGTTGAGTAGCTCCCAATAGCACATTCCTTTATCAGAGATGTTGCTGCTTCTTTCAACTCAGACAGATTTTAAAAAAGCTAAAATTCCCCCTAGGAAATGGAAAACACTGTGGGAAATGAAAGTAGAAAGAAAAGGAACACTTCAGACACATTGCTGCAGCTATAAATTTGTGTTCTTGATATTTATACTACTGCGCAGTTCACGATTAGCCTCCTGAAACTGGTCCTTGAGGGATCTCTCAAGCAATTATTGCCTGAATATTGCTAAAGAAAAAGTGAGTAGGTCTTCAGGAAAAATACACCTGGCTACTTTTTAGCTCAAAGGTGTTCATGCCATCAGAATAGTAGCAACCTATTTTGATAGAAGTGGAGGATTATCTATATTTCTCATACAGGCAAAAAATAGGTAAAATGTTTCGGATCATGTGATTTGTGAATAAGATTCTTATTAGAGCATGATTTACACAAGTTTTAGAGGCTCTTGAAAAGCCTTTATATTAAAGTAGATGCTACAGCAGGATTAGTAAATTCCATCTTTTTATCAGACTTTTTTAACTCACTCACAGAAACTGGAGTTTTCCCTCAGTGTCCCAGCAAAAAGCTGTTGTATTTATCTGTCATTTCTTGATGTGAATGGAAGATGAAAGGAAATGGCTCCCACTGGAGATACTGTGAGATAGACAGCTTCAGGGATAGGTTAGGGGTTGCAATGTGAAAAAAAAAAAAGAATAAAAAAATTGCTGTAGAGTAGTTGATCCATGATAGCAGAACTTCATTTTAGGTTTATTTAGCTA
Organism: Ibidorhyncha struthersii; assembly: GCA_013398815.1. Taxonomy (NCBI): domain Eukaryota; kingdom Metazoa; phylum Chordata; class Aves; order Charadriiformes; family Charadriidae; genus Ibidorhyncha; species Ibidorhyncha struthersii. Next base: position 464,313 of record VZSZ01003088.1, on the reverse strand, counting down.
AACCAAAGAAAGCTCCTGTGGTCAAGGTGTGACACTTGTTCTACTTATTCTTGCACAAGTGCCACTTCTGATGTACTTTACTAGAATCATACAGACGAATATGTGCCCCTGAGAACTCGATGGATGAAGGTGGGCAAGTTTGGTGAGGACCTTGCTTCAGATGTGAATTTCAATGAGCTGTTATGACCCCAGGCAAGGAAAAGAAGTTAGTGTGATGTCACATCCGACATGCAGTACCTAAATTGGTGAAGCATTGTGTGCTTTGTTTTTTTTATATTTTTTTATAGAAGTAGAAAGGTAACGGCACTCTCATGTGAAGAGCAGGAATAGGCAATCTCATGACATGAGTGTAAGCCAGAGCCAATGCTGCTATTGCAAACTGTGAGAACAGCACTTCACAAAGTCTGCACACTCTTTAGCTGTCTCCAAAGACTTCCTCCATTATGAGCATTCCATATATTTTTAATGTAATCATCCAATACGATTTTTTTCTCTAAATTCAATTATTCCATTGATCCGTGTTGCAAATAGGCTAGTGCAAGCTAGTTTTCACTGCAGGTTGTGTGATGTTTTTATAACCCAACATAACAGACTTATTGTACATCTGCAAGTGATTTAATATTTGCTGTTAATGTTATATAGAAGTTGTACTTTTATTAGAGCAACAATAATTTTAAAACACATATTTGCATCGTTAGGGTAGCTGGCAGTGTGGGTTGAGATGTATCTACTATGCCATACAATAATAGTCTTTTATTGTTCATGAAAATATACTCCACAAATTACAAGTCATCTACTTCCTACTGAATGAAATTTGTTTTCAAAACTTGTTCCAGCATGATTATGCAGGGAACAGGCATAAAATGTAATGGATGTAAGTTTCAAAAAGTAAGAGCTGCTTGTTTCACAGAGTATTTGGCATGCTTCACTGAACCTTTTAAAAATGGCAGAACCCAAATATATGAGAAAAGCAGAATATATCCCTAATCGCATTTCTAGTCTAGTGTGGAACATGCTTTCTCAGAGTCAGTGTGTATGTGACAGCTGGGGATGGGATTGACATTAATTCTGAAACTGAATCAATTTTGATTGTCTCATCTTGACAAGGAAAGATCATGGGCGTGAAATAAAGTTACTCTGGTTTACGTGTGAGGCTTAGATCATATATCAAGGTGCAATAAATATGTAACACTTGAGTGAATCAATTAAAAATACCTACCTAGAAAAAAACCCACCTCAAAACAAGTCCTTTTTTTCCCTATTTTTCCTGGTCTGTTCCCTTGGTTGGAAGGAGACTGGGATTCATGACAGAAGCTGCTAGTAGAAATTTGAGTTTTAAATACGTCATCAATCAAGTGGTTGCAGAGCTCTCTAATTTAATTTCCTCAAGGAATCTCTGTTTGTAGATTACAGACTCTCATAAGGACTAATCCAACAGGATCCTAGCCTGGCTTTAGCCAGAACACCGTCACAGCCCACCTAAAAACTTCCCAGTTTTATTAGATAACCTACCTCTTTCCCTAAGTATTTGGACAGGTACAGATATTTTATTTTTAGGGTGGTGTAGAGGGGCAGGGTGATGGGAAAGCAATAGTGTTTTTTAATGAGTTTCCTGGTCTGTATCCAAAGATCTTTTGTAGAAAGTAGAAGAAAATATTTTGATGTTACAGATGAACTTTAGTCTGATGTTAAGGGCTCAGACTGCACTATATACAAGCCCCTGAAGCTGCACAAGAAAAACTTCTCTTTGTTGAACTATGCTGAAACCACATTAGAGACTCAAAATCTTTGGCACAAATGTCCACAGTAAATACAAAATTATTGCTGACAGGTCAGAAGTGGTATTTGAAATCATGGTAGAGACTTCATAACAGGGAAGTCGGAGCTCCATGGCTCCATTAGTCAGCTCATGAAATCCCTTGGTCAGGCATAGTTTTGAGCAAAGTAAATCCATTAAATATGAATGATGATAGCACATACAGAAGAAAGACCTTCAAATTCTTTCTGTTTTCAGAAAGAAGAATCTGAATATAAGAAGAGAAAATCCTCCCCAAACTACTCAGACTTTCACAGATCAATAAGTTTATTATAAATACTTCTGTAGATGACACTGATAATAATCCTTCAAACCTGAGTATATGCATTCTTGAGTACAAAGACAGCTGCTCAGATAGCAGAGGTTCATTCTTGCCAAAGATGAATCCAAGGTTAAAAACTTGTTAACCTGCATTATTTAGAACATATTTAATGGAAGACAAGAATAAGAAGAAGCGGGACATGGATATCATAGAATCATAAAAAGATTTAGATTGGAAAGGATCTTCAGAGATCATGCATGGGTAGGGACATCTTTCACTAGATCAGGATGTTCAAAGCCCCATGCAAATTGACCTTGAATATTTCCAACAACAGGGCATCCACAGCTTCTCTGGGCAAACTGTTCCAATGTCTGACCACCCTCATAGAAAAAAAAATCTTCCTTATGTCCAATCCAAATCTACCTTCTTTCATTTTAAAACCATTTACCCTTCTCCTGTCACTACAGGTACTGGGAATTTTTTTTTTCTCCATCTTTCTAATAAACTCCCCTTATATACTGAAAGGCTGCTACAAGGTCCCCCTGGAGCCTTCTGTTCTCCAGGCTGAACAACACCAATTCTCTCAGCCTTTCTTCATAGGAGAGGTGTTCCATCCATTTGATCATCTTCCTGGCCCTCTTCTGGACTCGGTCTATCAGGTTGATGACTTTCTTGTGCTGGGAGCCCCAGAGCTGGACGCAGTACTCCAGGTGAGGTCTCACGAGAGCAGAGTAGATGGGACATATCACCTCCCTTGACCTGCTGGCCACACTTCTTTTGATGCAGCCCACGGTAAGAACGGTTTTCTTGGTTGCAAGCACACACTGCTGTTTCATATCTAATTGTTTATCCACTAGTCTCCCAAAGTCCTTCTCTGCAGGGCTGCTCTCAATCAATTCATCGCCCAGTCAGTACTGATATTGGGGATTGTTGTGACCTTGGTGCAGGACCTTGCACTTGGTCTTGTTGAACTTCATGAGGTTCACGTGGGCCCACTCCTCAAGCCTTTCAAGATCACTCTGGATGGTATCCTTTCCCTCAAGCATATCAGCTGCACCATTCATCTTGGTGTCATACGGAAAAATGCTGAGGGTGCACTCAATCCCGCTATCTATGTCATCAATGAAGATATTAAATATTACTGGTCCCAGTACAGACCTTTTAGGGACACCTCTCATTCCTGGTTTCTGTTTGGATATTGAACTGTTGACTGTAACTCTTAGGACATGACCATCNAGGGCACATATCAGAGGCCTTACAGAATCATAAAATGGTTTGGATTGGAAGAGACCTCTAAAGGTCCTCTAGTCCAACCCCCCTGCCATGGGCAGGGACATCTTTCACCTGGATCAGAAGTCCAGGTAGGTGATGTGATTAATAAGATTCTGCAGCTAATGATTGACTAATACAAATGTGGCAGAGAACTTTTCTGAAAATGCAGATTAGCATGTGCTTAGCTCATGATATTTGAGAGGTACAGAAGTGTGGCTTAATTTGTAATGAAAAGTTGCTTCTAATTAGTATAGGAAAGAAATGCATTGCCCTTTATTTAAATACTTCATTGTTCTCTACTAATATAATATTGAAATGTCAGATGTATAATCTACAGAAAATCTAGGATCCAGAAAACATACTTAATCTTCAGTATATTCATATAGATAAACATGAAATAATTTGGAATATTGATTGAAAGATTTCTTTTGGTTTTTCTGCTAATAGTGAAGACTCCATGCAGCTGATGTATTCATAAAGCTTTGAGATCCTTAATGCTAATTTTGGGAGGACCAAAAATATCTGTTTGCAAGTCATTATCAATTCCAACACTTTGTAAAACTTGTTATAAAGTATTATCATATAAGATTTATAACTCTGAACTTGTATTTTATTTTCGTTTGCATACAAAGTAGAAAATGATGACTCAAAAATTAATAAGATTATCAAAACTTTTTCTGCCATTTCTTCCTCTTTGGGTAAAATTGTGCATGGAAACACACTTCAGGATCTGGCCATGATCCCTGCAAAATCATCTAACATGAAGATCAGAAAACCTGTTTTCTATTCTTTTCTTGGTACAACCCAAAATGTAAGACAGACACATTCTTCTTTTGTAGATATTAAGTCCATTTGGCAATGATGTGCTGTACAAATTCCCTTCCTAAATGAATCTTAGTAATCTTGAAATAATAGTTATCTAATAATTATAACTCCCCATCTCAAACGTATTAATTTTCACACATGACAATTTCAAAGGTTCTTCTATATCCTTTGACAAATGCTGACTCACAACGTAATTGAATTAGAAGGTGCTTTCCTAAAAGTTGGCTTTTTTTGAAAAGGAAAAATGTTCTTTTTGATAAGCTGATTACTCCATTATCATATTCTTCCTCTGCCTCCTAGTTAAGTCTCTTGTGACTTACAATGATTTACATCGAAGATTTGCTGACAGTTCAGCTTTCTCAGCTTATCCTTATGACTGGAAGAAGAAATACCATATAGCTTAGATCAGATTATTCATGAGAGGGAGAGATGAAATTCCTTTGGATGAGGAACAGAACAGTAAAGTATTACTATACTGCAGTTCTTATAGTACTACATCATTATGACACCCAGAACTACAGGACATGACAGATGACTGAAGGCAGCTGTGTTAACTAATTGGGTGTGGGTGTCTGTGTACAGCAAATTTAGTTTTTAATATTAAATATATTAATTGCTCAGTGCAGTCCTTTTAAAATGCCTTACATAAAGGAAACAGGTATTTTGATATGATCAGTTGTTAGTGACAAATGAAATGTTTGCAGCTGATATGATTTATGGTGTCTGGCAGATCAAAATTTCTATTTGATGTTGAGCATAATTTTGTCCTTGCCTGTTCAGCAGCATAAACTAAGAATACTTAAATGTCTACTGACACTTAAATATTAGTATGAAAATTAACAGTCTTGTTTTATGCTTATTTGGCTTGGGAACAAATTCTTTGTTGTGAAGCTGGAGCAATGATCTAAGAATACAGAGAAACTTTTTATAAACTGGGTATAATAAATTGGCTTTGGAATAGGAATGAACTTTCAGGGCTTTTAAATAAGGTTATACCTAAAGAAGTAGTTGACAGCAGGGTCTTTATGTTAGTGATCATTGTGTCTCCTTGCAGGAGCACACAGAGTTCTTCAAGTGTTTGCAATTCCAGACTGAGATCACATGAATTAAACTTGATTGATAAAGTTACTGCTGACCATTTATGTCAAAGTATTCTATGGACAAAGACAATGTAAAGAGCATAAGATCCATGGAGCGTCTTAAAGGGCTGGACAAAACTGAAATGACCTGTCCCAGATTTTGCTGTTAAAGAAAATAAGTAGGAGGGAGAAAATGTTGGGTTTTTTTTTTTTTTTTTCCTCTTGACTTGCAGGAGCAAAGTTCACATTTGCTGTAGCTGCAGAGAGGGGATCTACAGCAGAGTGATGAGCAGACCAAGGGGACTGTGAGTGGAGACCTCTCTCTGTCTTAAGTTCTGCAAACTTCCCACTCTAAGAATTCTGCTTTTTTTTTTTTTTTTTCAGTTCTCTGAAGTATAAGACTTTCCTGAAACAACACCAAGGAGAACTGGACTTGTTTCTCTGACTCCCCAGCAGAAAGGAGAGACATGAGGAAGGTTGAGTAAATCTGGGTGTTCAAATGGCAACATCAGCTAAGGCTGCCCTGGGACTGTGGCTGCCTTAGCTGCCTGTGCTGCCTGTGCTGCCTGTGCCCACCACCATTTTTACCCAGACCTCCCCACGCCTGTGTAAATACATATTTGTGTGTGGGTAGCATTAATTACTTCTACAACATGCCCCAATTCAGAATATTGAAGTAAGAACTAACAGCTATACAAGTTGCTTCTAATGTGTTTTTTTTTTTTCTGTGTTACTTATTTGTTTATTTACAGAAGTGTAAAAAAGGACACTTCTATTTTTGTATTAAGCCCCTTATTCATACATCCTATAGTAAGAATTGTCCTTAGATCTAAATTTGGTCTTTGACAAGTGGCATATCATGTTCACTGAACTAAACACCTTCTCTAAAACCCCCGTGCAGGTTATAATAAGCAAACTGTTACTCCTCTTAAAGATAATGAATTTACTGAATGAAAAATACAGGGAAGGTAGCAAAGTGTGGAGAGTGGCACTAAGATTTAGGTTAAAGGCAGGAATAATACTTTCAAGGTATTCTGCCCTCTTCTGCTGCTTTCCTTGAACACTTGAGTCATCCGAGGCAGGGATCTGATGGAGGAGAGTGGGCTGATTGGACTGACGTTGAAAAGGTCACCTTTCAGCAGAAGGCTGTGGATTTATCTTTCTAAATGACTATTTTAGTATTTTTGTATATGCTTAAGAAATAAGAAAGTGTAGGTTTTAAAGCAGTCAATGGATAGCAAGATTAAATAAGCACTGATTCTCATTTAGATGAACTCAGCTCTGAATATTTGCTAGAGATAAATCCCAAATGAAGGGTCTTGGATAGACTGAGAAGGTTATCCATTTGGTAGAAATTTGAGGCAAGACAGGCCTTGTTAGGAAGGGTAAGACAACAATAAAAAAGCCCTAGCTGGGTTACGAAGGCAGAACTACTGAAACAGTGCTTTCAAATATACCAGAGTATATTTAGCAGTGCTTAATATTTTCAAGTTCGTGATTTATTGGATGAACCATAGTCAATGACATTTGTGCAGCTCAATAGCTGTTCAAATAATGGAAAGAATAGCAGCAGTTTTGTCTAGTAATTCAATGATAAATTTGTTCTGGTGTTGAAGCAGCTTTAAGGCTGAGTAATAATGGAAGGGGCATGGGAGAACCTAGAATAGCTGTGAAAGAGGCAGTGATATGGGAGATACAACATTGGATTTGACTGCAATATCATGTAGAAAGATTACCCTGGAGGACTGGTAATCTATAAAAAAGGCAACTGCAGACATAAAAATCATGCGTAGGTTGTATTAGTGCAAATATATTTTAAAGCCTTCTTTCATGTGAAAACATTTCTAGAAAGATGGATGGATAAAGAGCAGAGTGTTCAGCCCTGACAGGAATGCCACTGGTGCCTGCTCATTGCAGAGGCGAATTTGAAAATGTTGCCCCTGAAAAGAATTACGTGTAAATGTAACAAGTCCTCTGCTAACTTTAATTTGACGGATCATAACTGGGTCCCCATGCTAGATTACACACTTTGGAGTTTCTTTCCCCCAAAACCATTTTCCCAGCTTTTAGCTATTAGAAACATCTCTCTCTCTTCTCTCTGCCCTCCCCCCCAAAAAGACGCAAAGACATTGCAGCACCTGAGACTGTCTCTAATTAAAATTTTAATTATTCCCCAAATTCTAATTAGTTACATAGAAGAATTGTGACACCTTTTCCTCTAGTTATCAACTGACTGTTTCATGAAGACAGGAATGTCAGGTTTAGGAGTGGAACTTTGAATAACTAGACAGCAATGACAATATAAAAAATAGCCACATTAGCTAGCCTGAAAACAATAGCAATCCATGTAATGCACAGCTTGTATACATCTTTGGTGACAGTCATAATTTTGTCTTACAGTCCACACAGACTGACCCACATTGATTTTCTCTACAGCACACTGTTTTTAATGTGCCTCTAGAGTTTTTGATTGCTGATCTCCAGACGTTGGGAGAGTTTCTCCATACGCAATTCTGAGCCAGGGTTTTGGGAAATATAACAATTCCCTAGTGCATGCATTAGGAAAAAGCAAGGGACATTGTTTCAGTGAGCTCATTAGTTCAGTGAACTCATGACATTGCACATCCTACTGATTCCTGGCAGTAAAATTTAAAGCTTCATTTTCAGGTCTGTAGAAGGAAGTATAATGCTACTGTGATTCATGGCAGATTCATAACATCAGTGACACTCCCCTTTCCCCCTGGCAAAAAGGTGTTCTAAACTGCGTGCAGCCATGAGACAGAAAGATGACAGAGGGTTGGCTCAAAATTAATGGCAATGACACATCTTTTTGCTCAGGCTGCTTAACTAAGGGAGGAAAACAACAGAAGTGAAGACTGACCTGTCCCAAAAGCTCTTACAGAAAATCAGACAGCTGGGAACAGAAGTGACTAAGAGTAACCAGACTGCCCTGTGTTCTGTTACTGGACAAATTTTATTTATTTTTTTTTCGCCTGGAGATATGTAAGGGAATTATTGCAGTTTATTCAAAATACAGAATCATAGAATTATCCAAGTTGGAAGGGACCTTTAAGATCACCAAGTCAAACATGCAAGAAGAGAATCTTAAGTTTCTCTAAAAGCATTCAGAAGTGATATGTAATTTTGATAGGAATATGTAATTATTGCATATGATTGTATTATATAATCACTGACAGCAACATAAAAAGGGAGGGTTATATACCTTTTCCAGGGCATACACAGGGCAAGTCAAGTTGAATTGATATTTAATTATAACGTAAAAAAAAAAAAAAGAAAGAAAAACTATTCTGAGAGAAGTATATTCAGACCAAAAGAGTATACCTTAAAGTTACATGAAGTAATTTCCTGTGACTTCCAACACCTGAATTGGTTTCCTCCCTTTCTCTCAAAAAAATGTTGTTAGACTAACACATCAAAGAGACTGATAACATCTTTGCTGCACTTATGGTCCTCTTGGACTTTCCTTTGTTAGCCACTTCCAATGCACTCCTAACTAATCCATGATTTACGATGGAGAAAACCTAGCTGTGTGCTTAACTTCACTCCTATGATACCTCCGTTTACATCAGGGGGAGTCTTAAAGTACATAAAACCTGTGCCCCAGATCATAAAAAGTCAAATAAAGCTTCAAATTTTTGTGGATGCTGGTTTCCGTGCCCTAATTTTTAAGGAAGATCCTGCTTTGTATTAGATGAGCAAATGCAACCCCAAAAGATATGGTGTAGTCAGAGTATTCTGAAATGAAACTGTTGTATCAAATTTTGATATGTTCCGTGTTATGGCTGTTCATAAATAAAATATTATAAGCCTGGATCGTCAAACCAAGCTTTCCAATAAAAATCCCACAGACTGAAAGAAGGTAAGGGTAAAAATTAATAGCAAGAGACTGGAACCCTTGCTCCAGGAAAATACATTATTAGAAAAAATTATTTGGATCGGACCTTAAAGTGACCCCTCCACAAACCATTTTATTCCTTTTTGACTATTTAAATCTCCATGCAGCATTTCAGAATTCACTGAAAATATTAATTCATAGCAGTAATGTTAATGTGTATTCACTGTGTGGCATACTATACACCATAAAAGGTCTCCTAAAGCTGGTATTTTCTTTTTTTTTTCTTTATCATGTGGTACCAGATTTTGTCATTCATAGTTAGATTTTTTATTCCACTGACTATTGTATAGTTAGTTCTTGAAGGCTATCAAATGCTTCCCATCAGCTAATGATTTTTTAGTTTGTATATGATATATTATCATTATGGATACTGCCCAAATTCACTGAATCAAATGACCTGGACAATTTTTTGTCTTGTCATCTGCCTAAAGATTTTAAAGCTGCAGACCAAAGGTATCAAAATTGAACTTTTAAAAAGAGCATCAGTAAATCACAACCACGTAATTTAGGAAATACCTTAACTACTGATGGTACCTAGTGTAAGTAGCAGGGTTTATGAAAGCACATTAAAACTGGAAGAAAAAGTCACATATTACAGTTATGTAGTACATATTCATTTCTGCAGTACACATTGTTTTTTGAAAATTAAACAGTGGTGTCTACGATTCCCTATGTTTATACATTGTCATGTTGTGCATCTTTGTAACTGTAGAGGCAAAGGTTAGTTTTACAGTCTATGGTCACTTAGAACACAGAACTATACTCCAATTATACCAAAACTGAGACAATAGATTTTCTCAAAACTTTTACAATTTGGAAACGATATTTTGTTTTACTTTGAATACTGAAAGCTTCTAACAGGGGAAAATATTCAACAAAATATTGCATGGTAAGAATACTTTTGGGATGCAATATCTTTTTGTTGGAATCATGAATTGTTTCTGAGAATTAACACTCAACAAGGCATATTCAGCAAACTCTGATTTACAGAGAATATTTTAAATCATGTTGTGTGTGCTATATTCATATTAATTTTCAATTAAATTCATACCATATATTGAAAATCAAAGCAATTCATAAATATTAGACATTTTGAGCAGAGTACTCTATTTTTTTTTTTGCCATAAACTTTAATTCAAGTTGATATTTTCTGGAACTGGGTCATTTGACAAAGTGTTTTACTGCAAAATTTAGCAGGCCCTATTTTTTTTCTTTTTTCTTTCTTTATCCTTGTTCCTGCTCCATGTAGCATAATTATTCAGGTCTTTTCCACATTCACAGAATATTTCAGTGATTACTGTGAGGACACGGAGCCAGGAGAACTGTTACAACTCGTGACTGAACCTGAATTCTGGCATATTTTAAGAACATACAGAACTGTGTTGACCTGACTTGCCTCATTAACCATGAAACAAAGGTAAAATAATTAAAAAATATTAATTCTGCTGATATGTGACTGTTCCATTTGTACAGGACATTCCCTGTAAAGTATGTGAACTCCCCTTCCCCAAGAAACATTACTTCAGGAACTGCAAAAAATAGGAAATGTCATTAAAAAGTTGATAGTTACACACTTACCTGAGCAGCAGTGTTGTACAGCCTCTCAGAGACTAGCCTTGGTCCCCTAAGAAGCAAATTCATTTTACGTGTGAATAGGACAGGATTTATTACATTGCCATTACACGGCACATGCAGGAGAACAGGGTGATCAGACCCAGTCAGCATGGGTTTGTGAAAGGCAGGTCGTGCCTGACAAAACTGATCTCCTTCTACGATAAGGTGATGACCCGCTTAGTGGATGAGGGAAAACCTGTGGATGTCATCTACCTGGATTTTAGCAAGGATTTGACACAGTTTCCCACAGCATTCTCCTGGAGAAGCTGGCTGCTCATGGCCTGGACAGGTGTACTCTTCACTGGTAAAAAACTGGCTGGATGGCCATGCCCAGAGAGTGGTGGTGTATGGAGTTAAATCCAGTTGGCGTACAGTCACAAGTGGTATTCCCTGGGGCTCGGTGCTGCGGCTGGTTCTCTTTAACATCTTTATCAATGACCTGGATGAGGGGATCAAGTGCACCCTCAGTAAGTTTGCAGATGGCACCAAGTTGGGTGGTAGTGTTGATCTGCTTGAGGGTAGGAGGGCTCTACAGAGGGGTCTGGACAGGTTGGACCGATGGGCTGAGGCCAACGGTATAAGGTTCAACAAAGCCAAATGTTGGGGGCTGTACTTGGGGCACAACAACCCCATGCAGTGCTACAGGCTTGGGGCAGAGTGGCTTGAAAGCTGTGTGGTGGAAAAGGACCTGGGCGTGCTGGTGGACAGCCAGCTGAATATGAGCCAGCAGTGTGCCCAGGTGCCCAAGAAGGCCAACGACATCCTGGCCTGTATCAGGAATAGCGTGGTGAGCAGGACTCAGGAAGTGATCATCCCCCCTGTACTCGGCACCGGTGAGGTCCCACCTTGAGTACTGTGTTCAGTTCTGGGCCACTCACTNACAAGGGATAGGACGAGAGGAAATGGGTTCAAGTTAAGCCAGGTGAGGGTTCAGTTGGATATTAGGAAATTTTTTTTCACTAAAAGGGTTATCCAGCATTGGAATAGGCTGCCCAGGGAGGTGGTGGATTCACCATCCCTGGAGGTTTTTAAAAAAAGGGTAGACGTGGTACTTGGGGATATGGTTTAGAAGTGGTTTTTGTCAGGTTAAGATAATGGTTGGACTTGATGATCTTAAAAGGTCCCTTCCAACCTCAACAATTCTATGATTCTATGATTCTTTGATGCTGTCCAGAGGCATCTTGACAGACTTGAGAGGTGAGCCCATGAAAACTTTCAACAAGTACAAGGTCCTGCGTGTGGGTCAGGGCAATGCTAAGCAGAAATTCAGGCTGGGTCAAGAATGAATTGCGAGCAGCCCTGAGGAGGAGAACTTGGCATTGTTGGTTGATGGGAAGCTCAACATGAGCTGGCAATGTGCACGAGCAGCCCAGAAAGCCAACTGCATCCTGGGCTGCATCAAAAGAAGTGTGGCCAGCAGGTCAAGGGAGGTGATATGTCCCCTCTACTCTGCTCGTGGGCGACCTCAACTGGAGTACTGCATCCAGCTCTGGGGCTTCCAGCACTGGAAAGACATAGACCTGTTAGTTGGTACAGAGGAGGGCCATGAAGAAGATTCGAGGGCTGGAGCACGTATCCTGTCAGGACAGGCTGAGACAGTTGGGGTTGTTCAGCCTGGAGAAGAGAAGACTCCAGGAAGACCTTATAGAAGCCTTCCAGTACCTAAAGGGGGCCTACAAGAAACCTGGGGAGGGACTTTTTTCAAGGGCATGTAGTGATAGGATGAGGGGTAATGGCTTTAAGATGAAAGAAGGTAGGTTTAAATTAGATATTAAGAAGAAATTCTTTACTCTGAGGGTGGTGAGGCACTGGAACAGGTTGCCCAGAGAATTTGTGGATGCTCCATCCCTGGAAGTGTTCAAGGCCAGGTTGGATGGGGCTTGAGCAACCAGGTCTAGTGGGAGGTGTCCCTGCCCATGGCGCGGGGTTGGAACTTGATGATCTTTAAGGTCCTTTCCAACCTAAACCATTTTACGATTCTATGATGATTCCATATTCAGGGTGGGTTTTTTGTTGTTGTTTTTCTATAAAATAAAATACTCTGTCCTTTTGCTATCAGACTCCTATACATTTAGGGTTAGCCCAAACCGTTCTATGATTCTGTGGTTCTATGAGCCATTTACTAAAGGCAGATTTTCTATGTACAGGCTACTTTACTAACAATGAACCTGAGGCAATAGGAATGGAGAATGTACAGGAAATCAAAATAGCACATACATGCCAAACTAAAAACAAATCTAAACACTGTGAAGTAGGAGTAGATGAAAGGTGACTTTTAAAGAAAATTGATTAAATAAGTTTCTTTTGACAGTGCTCTTTGCCTGCCGCACTAAGCTGGTGTTCGCTTTATTTGTTATCTTTTATGAAAGAATGATCTTTTCATGGAACTTGTTACAGTTAGAAAATGACATAGTTACTTGAAGCAGTTTTAATTTTATCTGAAACAAGAATAATTAGCACTCTGGATTCAACTGTTCATATTTCATCAAAGCTGCTTTATGCCATATTAGAAGTTAATACTCTGTGCAATTGCTTACATTCCTTCTAGTGCATGGCTTTTCACTTAATGTCATGAGACATAGCCCTCAATAAAAGCAGTCAGCAGAAGAAATAAGTTGAGATAACCTTTGGCATAGATATATAACCTTAGTAAAAGTCAAGTAAATAACAGCAGAATGTTAATCATCCTTGCCTGCTTAAACCAGGCAGAAAAATAATATGTGAGCAGATAGGTCCCCAAACTCAGTTCAGGCTGTCTTCAGGCAAGCAAAGGCCTCTTCCCCTAATAGACATTTTTGTAGCTAAAAGCTCCCTATGAAGAGAGAATCCTGTAGATTTAATGTGAGTTCCTGCACCACCTATTAGGAATTTTTGTCTTCTGTTTTGGAGAGTTTTTACACACAACAAGTAAAAATATTTAAAGATGTTTTAATTTACTTTTTTTTTAAAAATTGAATTTTGTTTTTTATTATTCCTTAAACAGCCTGGTTCAGCAGGAGGCCCACAAGCTAGCCCAAGCCCAGGGGATGCTCTCCTTCAGCCCACTGCTGGCTTCTTTGGAAGGAGCCAGGAGGCTGTGGCTGATGCTGGGGATGGCAGCTCCTACCCAGTGTCAGCCAGACCCCTGTGTGCTGCTGCCTAGAGGGCAGCTACAGGAGGAGGATTAGGGCAGTGAGAATGGTCCAGGGACCTGGCTGCAGCCCCACAGCTGTTAGAGCTGGCCCATTCTCGCTGCACTCAGCCGGAGTACTGCACTGAACTTCCGCAGCTGTAATGACAGTACTCTTGCTGCTTTAAATAAAACTGTTTTCTCCTGAGGCAATGTCAGCTCTTCACTGGTTTTCTTGCCTATGCTCTGTAGAGAGGTTGTGTCATCATCTCTTTTGTATAAAAGTGATAACTGCCCTGTAGACAAGGAAGGACTTTGCTTACCTGTATGGAAATCTGAACGAGTGGAGAAACTCTTGATAATTTTCAAAAATTGCAAAAAATTTAAGATCTGCAATTGTAAATAATTCTAAATGCATATTGTAAAAATTATGAAATTAAATTCACAGTGATGAAGCAGAAAAAGGTCTAGAAAGTGAAAATTCACTTTTACTTCAACAAAGATCCTCATTCCAGGAGTATGACTTTCTGTGAAAAATGTTTTGAACTTGGGCTTCTCTCCAGAAATCCTAAAACAATCTTGTTCCGCTCAGTAGATCAGTTTAGTTTTAACTTTTGTTGAATTATTATGCCATAGTATACTAAATTTTAGAGTAGCTGCAGTTACTTTTGCTCTTTGCATTTTCTTTCTTGGTTTGGGCAAGGTGATTTTGCTAATATTCCATACAAACTTCTCTGAGAAACAATGCTTTTTTTTCTATATCACTGATGCCCTTTCTGTATTGAACCCTGTCACATATATGTACTACTAGCTGTTATGTCCCTCCTATTTATAGTAAAGGGAAGGTCAAAGAGGCTGTGACTCTCATGCCTGTTCATAACCATCAGGCTGATAATCCATATAACAGAGTCATTTAGAAAGAGAATATTATCTCCTTGGTTTCTGGCATGAAACATTTACATAAGTGGCCCCAAAGTGGCTTCTCTGGCAGCCATGGTGCATTGCAAACTAATGCCTAATTTTTTGTCCAATGTCATTACTAGGTCCCCTTGAATCCAACAGCTTTCAAAATTTCTAAGTCCAAAGTATTTAAGATTATTTTATGTAGTATGCATAGATCAGCAGTTTCTGTACTGTGGTACAACATATTGCTGTTCCCTTCATATCTGTGATAAAATGTAGCATTAGAGTAACAGCAGTGGAAAATATTCACATCACATTGAGGTAGCTCACATTTAGCCAAAGAGAGTATATTTTATAAAAGAATAATGTACTTAGTTTCAGTAACATCTACTTATCTGTTTGTCAGTTTTCATTGCCTTCTGCAACTCCTGCTAATTTAGTGCCATTTGAAATTTCACTAATGTGAAGCTAAATCTTTCTAGTGCTTCACTTTTACTTTCCAGTTCTCCCATGGGAGAACAATAAGACTGTAAAACATAATGGGTAACTACATTTTTAACTAAGATTTCTCCTGAGGAATTTTGCCATTTGACTAAAGAAAGGAGACTTTGGTGAAATATTATTTGATTTACTCCTCGTAGTCAGTTGCAGTTGCAAAACATTTTTGGCAAAGAAAGGGATTTGGGGTTGTTATTAATATTACACTAAGGAGCAGTTTGATTCCTCAAAATTAGTATCCATGATGTATAATGACATTGGGTTGAAAGAAAGAAATGACAGTGAGGTAGCACAAGCCCATGCCACTTGGATGGCATGGCACAGCACCAGTTGGGGATGTGAGCTGATTCTCATGGAGAAAGCTTGCGTATCTACACAGCCATTGTGAAGAGATATGCAATCCAGCTACGTGCATGTTTATGTGAAAGAGATCTCTACTGGTTCTGGGCACCATAAACACAGTACTCACACCCTTCAGTAACAGCGGTAGTAGAAAGAAAATGGGACAGAAGATCATGGGAATAACTGGAGCGTGCTCAGATTTTCCCTGATCCTTCTAAATGTGTGCTTCTTTACAGGTAACCAGTGTGGCATGCAGCAAAATTGGTGATGTGAATTTCCACCTCTACTAAATGCAGGAACCAAAGATGAAGTCCGAACTTTCTGCTGAATACACTGAATAGCAGGACATAAATACAAAACATTCCTACTTTGACAGTACAAAATACACTAATTTTCAGCCTATTCCTAACTGCAGATTTCTTGATGCGCTGTCTAGAACCTGCCCAGTATCAGTAACGTGCTTTGGTGACGATCTGTAATCATACATGCATATTCACATCTCCCAGCAAATTAAGAACATACTGTTAGGAAGTGATTAAGAAACTAATTAGGTCATCACCCAGGAGAAAAAGCCTCTGATACTTATCACCAGATATTCATTTTTGTCACAAGCTCTTAGCTTCATCTGTAGTTCTCGGTTATAGTTGGTATACCAAATACAACTCAACTATAAGAAATGACTGATAAAGTTATATGCTACCACACCCCCATCTGAATTCCCAATGGAACTTTTGCAGACTGAAATAGTTAATCACAATTTCCAGAGGTGTATTTTGAAGACACCACTGTACCAGAACTTTCAGTGGCTAGCTTTTGCATACCATCTTCATGCATTCTTACAGCTGAGACACATAATTTTGGACATGCTGTACCTTACCCTGCATCCACAGCAGAGGTCACAACTGTAGGGTTATCTAGATATTACTGACACTGTTTTTCAGATGCTGGAATTTGGTCATTTGCACAGATACCTTCCCAGTTATTTTTGGTTCAGGCTTTTAAACATACCGACTTCTTCAAGCAAAATTATTTCTGGTGCTAGATTGGCTTCTTATTCAGTAAGCATCTGAGAAATTTCTGTTTTCATGGAGAAATGGCAAAGACTTATTTTAATCGTATGTTGATCTGTTTTAATAGAAATCCCAGGACACTCAGTTCTTCTTCCATTTATTTTCCTTGCTAGGCACTTGATTACTTACATGGTAGCTTAAGAAGGCTTTGTCAGCTCTGACTCAACCTTATTCAAACAAGGCTTCTTCCACGTGGGTTTCTATCTTCTAGGTTTTGCCCTCTTAGATGCTCTGTTTCATAAAGCCTCTTATTTAAGCTGCACACCTTTTAAGATTTATCACACAAATGCTGCCTCGGCCACCTCACTTCCTGCTACATGAGGAGCATGGGAAATTGTACTGGTTTTGACCGTATTAGTACGAGCTTTTTGAGTGGCTACTGGATTTTCCCTTTACTGTGCAGGCAGCTGTGTAGCATACATATGTATTTTTTAACAGACAAGTGAAGCCTGGTTTTCCAAACAACTGATGTTAAGCATTATCAAACAATATCATACAGAAGGAATGTAATTCATTTCCTATGCAGTAAGGTAAATGTCAAGTTAAAACAAGTCACTTGAATTAACAGGGCAAAAAAGGCTTGGTACTTGCTGCAACATCATGCTGATCTGAAAGAGGCTCCTTTTTCCTTTTTTTTTTTTCTATATCCTCATGCCTTTGAGTATTGCACCAAAGGGATTAATTTGCTGGGGAATTATTAAGTGCTTTGCCTTCATACAAGGTTTTTTAAATTACGTTGTACCAAATAGTACTAAAATAATTGGATAGCTGACGATGTCATCTGCTGCAATAAATTTAGAGTGAGTATAAAATCTAATTTAATACTGGGCATCAGATCAAAAACACTTCTTCAGTATCCCACTGATTTACAGTGAGTGAAACCTAAAAATATATATATTAAAATTGAGTCTAGCGATATGTGGCTGTAGATTTACATATCTTGATGATATGGTACCATAATCAAATTGGACATACTAATTATGAACTTCTAAATTAGTAAAATTAATTTGGATGTTACATCTATTCTGTTTCTCCTAGTTAGAGTTCATCTGAAAAACTACTGTGTACTACTACAGAGGTACTGCAATGGAATTGTAATTTGTGGTTGGTTGCTAAGAATTTAAATATTTCTACTGACACCTTATTTGTGGGGCAAAGCTGGGGAAGGCGAGAGAAATTGTTTCAAAGTAACAATTGGTTTCAGGTTTTTCTAGAATATAGGTTTTCAATCAAAGCTATGGAACAGCTTTTTGAGATATATGATACCACATTTTGAAACAATTAGCGTGACTTGTTACGATTCCTTAATTACAGAGAAATCACACTGTTCTTGTGTAAATCAGAATTTATAAATCCACATGTCACAAACTGACATTTGCATATACATATGAGATGATCTTGACTGTGTGTGCAGGGACACACCATAAAGATCACTTTTTGGGGGCAGCTGTTGCATTTATGTCCATGATGTACCGCTTATTATGCATTTAACTTCTTTGCACGATAGGATGCATCCTAGCATTTACATCAGTTTTTGAGTTAGTTGATGTTTTCTGTGCTATAATAAACCAAAGTAACTGGTCCTTATTTTGAAACAAGAAATGGCTTTTGTGGATCCCACTGGTTTTCTTATTCATGTCATGCGGTGATTTAAAGAAAGAAAAGAAAAATATCTTTACATATCACATAGCCTTCTGTTCTTTTCCTTGTTTTGCACCTACCACTATTTACTTTTATTCCCATTAAGTATTATCTGAATCCCTAAGCCAAAGGATTCCCATATGGTAATCATGGTTCATTTTAACCTAACATTAAGGGACAAGCAGAGAGGCTGCTGGCACAGTGAGCCATTGCTGTATTTCTTTCTGTTCTTGCTGGGAGCTAAGCACTGGAGACGGGTGTGGGGGTGTAACAGGAACGTCTGGATTGCCCTTGGAGCGGGTAAAAGCAGGCTGCTGTGGTAACAACTGATGCTCTTTTGCTGATGGTAAATATCTCCTTAATGCAAATTATATTCTTGATAGAAAACAGTTTGGGGTGCTCAATCATGAATGCTGTCTGTATGTAGTTCTTCTCTATCCCTTAAAAATCCCTCTTCCCAGTAACCTGTGGATTTTCTTCTTTCCGTGCATTAACAATTACTGAAGATTAGTTATTCTGTGGGAAGAGAGCTGATATGACACATGAATTCCCAGCCATAAGAATCTGTGCAGTGGTCCAAGAATGCCTCCTCATCTATCTAAGGTCATCCACCAAAAAAAGATAGGATCAAAATCTGAACTTTTTTTATGTTTTGTGCTCAGTATTCTGGTGCTGTTGACTTTGGTTGGTATGCTGTAAATTGAATGTTTGCTACACAGGTCATAGCTTCTTGTCAGGTTGGATTACAGTGAGAACTGAATAGTTAAAGTCCTTCATGGCTTGGCAGAAAAGGCACAGCATAGCAAATAACTCCCAAAGCAAGGAGCTACAGTTGGTTATTGCTGTCCAAACTAAGTCTAAATATAACCAAAAATGCTCTCCATACAAGTATGATGCATGTGTGCAACCGAGCATAGCACATCTGATGGGAAGAGCCACAGGTTCTTCAGCCAGGTTCTTCTCTCAGCCAGAGCTGTTGGATAAAATTGGTGGGCATGCATGGCAGTGTGTCCCTGGCCCACCTAACTAACGCACACTGTTACAGGACTTCATGTCACAATGACCTGAGTGCTGAAGTGTGTACACTGCCTCAAAAAGAGACATAAGGAAACCTTAGTTATTACTGTAAAAGAATTAATCTGATGTAACTCTCAGTCATATGTGATAAAATGGGTTTAAAATAGTTTCTTGCTAATACTCATGCATATCAGACCCTTACCCTGCCTTTTCCTTGAAAAGTTCCTACTGATACCAGTTCTGCAGACTTGGATTAGGATTTTTTTGATAAAAGACTTCAACACAACTGTCTATAGTCAGGAAAAAAGGAGTTTTTTTTTTTTTGCCTTTTAAAATGTATTTTAATATTCCAATATTTAAAATGCTTTAAAATATTTGCATACATCTACTGTGTTCTTGGCACTTTAGTAACTTGTCTTGCAGCTATACTAAATTCTGTTAACATTGTTTTAGTCCCTTTCTCGTTAAAATACACTGCCTGCTGCATTCTCAGAATAATACTCTAATGACAAAATGTTTGTTCAGACAAAATCTAGAGAGAAAAGATCTTCATTTCCTGTATAGCAACGTACTGTGATAAAGTTAAATCCTTTACAATTTTGCATATAATAGAAGAAAATTATGAAGGAGTATGTGTTATGATCACATTGTTAAGCATGGCTATCTTCCTTCTGAACTAAAAAAAAACCCCAACAGTAAGAGGGATAATACTGGAATAATAGACACACAATCTTGTGTTCAGGGTCTGTAACGGAACCAGCAAACTTTGGTGTAAGTACAGTTTCATATTTTACTTTCTTGGTATGAAAGAAGAAATATAGATAACACGTTTTCCTCTCAATCTTATGGCCAGCAATTTCAATCTGAAGTAGCCCCATTAAAGAGTTTGGTGTTACTTTAAGTCTTATAAGAAATAAGATGAGAAGCTATGCTACTGTATACAAAATTTATGAATCAGAAATGAATGTCCTGGATTTGAAGGAAAAAAGATTTATTGGCCCTGTATTTGTACTTCCTGAAAAGCTTTCCAAAAGCAATTGAGCTACTCAAAGGCTGGACAATAAGCCCTCCAACTAAGCAGTGCTGGACTTGATTGCCTGGAGTCCACAATAAAGATTCCTGAAGAAGTTACCTATAAAAAAATCACCCCATAGCTCCTGCTGACACAAGAGTGATTGAAGAGCCTCAGAAGCAGCCTATAGATCCATTATTATTATTATCATTATTATTATTATTATTATTATTTATTATCTATTATTATTGTTATTATTGTTATTGTTATTGTTATTGTTATTGTTATTGTTATTGTTATTGTTATTATACTTTTTGAGGTGTTAGCTTAAGTATCTGGTTATTTTTCCTTACTATCATTGCTCAAGGGTCTTCATTGTCCATAGATGTCTTCCTTCACTTGAAGGCATTTGAGATTTTTATTGGTGATGGAAAGAAACATTATTTGCAGGCCAGTCTGTGTGCAAGCCTCCCTGCATATACTGCAGGATCTGTTGCTTCAACACTGAAGTTGAAGAGTCGCACTGCTTACTGTCATTCCTCCTCCTTAGCCAGTTTTCCCCATATGACCCAAGAATGCAGATAGCATAATAGACTATGTACTTCTACTGCCTTTGTTGCCTACCCTACACTTTTTGCTAACTTCAAATATTTTCTGTAGACCATTTTAGCTACCTCAAATCTTTATCTCATTCCCTGCCTTTATCAAGGTAATCTAATCTACTGATAAACTTTTCTAGGAAGGTTTTTCCAAACAATCTCTCCCTAGAATCTATTCCTCTCCTGACTGCTTTCCAGCTATTTCATATCCTTTACCAGAGATATTGCCCTCTCACAGGAAGGTGCCAAGTCTTGCTTTTTTTTTAAATATACAGGATCACACGAAGTTTATTAACAGGGAGTTGTGGCAAAAAGAAAAAGAAAAAAATAATGCTGTTAAAGAGGCTGCCCAAATTCATCAAATACTTAGGAATGTACTGTTTTAGTGAACTGATATTTTCCTTATGAATAAGTATGTGTAATTAAAGCTACTAATGCATATAAATGTTTAAGAACTTTTTACATTGATTCTCCACGTTCCCTTTATTTCAGTAGGCTGAAAAACAACATTTTGTGAAGTTTGTGCTCCATTGTGTAAAAGCTTGAAGAGCTTGGAAGCTGAAGGAAATACGAAGTGTTCGCTGAAGATTTGTCTATTGCAATTGTGCAGAGCAGAGGTAGATGTCAGGTGCCCTGAGCACATTTGACCTCCAGGAGTTTCAGGGCTGACCTAGATGATGATGTGGGAGTCCCACTTTGTGAAGAGGGTTCTTCAAGAAAGCTCTGCTGAAAGGACTCCACAGGGGCTCCTCCAGCTTCACTCGGGAACAGCTTCTAAGCAGCCGCTCTCCCTCACATCCCACCAGAGCTGCATTGCAGCTGTGTTGCAGCTGTGCCTTGCCTGGCCGGCTTCCCTGTTGATTTGGGCCAGAGAGATGACCTGCAGATGTGCCCTCCTGGCTTGACCTGGGACCTGCCTCATCGCCGTGGACTTGCTCTGGCCTCTGGGCTGACCCCAGCAGTCACCATCTCTGCTGGCTTTGCTGAGCACTGCGGGAGGCGAGGCTGGTGGCCCTGCTCTTACTCCTGCTCCACTGCTCCCCTTCCCCTGTGGAGCAGCCTGCCACTGTGGCTCCCCATCAGTAGGAATAAGTAGAAAAGTTAATTCCCAACACAGATAAAAAAAATCTGCATATTCTGGACACGTTTAAATGTGCAATACAAGATGCAACTGTTTCTTTGATAAAAATCAACCTAAAAACTGCATACAGATTGTACTGTGTGGTACATGACACCATTCAATGCTCTAGGTAGCAGATGATCAAGCATGCAAATCCCCACCACTTTACAGTGTATAGTCACTACTCTTTTAGACTGCAGCAAAATATTTACCTCTTCTAAATGGTTTTTGATGCATTTTTTTTGTATTATTGTGTTACAACTCTGTTGAATTCCTCCTTGTTCTAAGGAAAACTGAGTACACGTTATAAAAACAAATAGGTAGTAATGGAATAAGACAAGAGAGTTATGTGCCTTCCAGAGTGGTCTTTATTTTTTTTAAAATGCCAGCCAATTCTGAAAGCTTTTTAATCATAGCAGCTGCTAAGATTGACGCTAACTTGCAATTTAAAAAAAAAAAAGGGTGTTTCTTTTTTTGATTCAGTCATGTATACATCTGTCACAGCAGTTCAATGAGTGGCCCATTGTAACTCACATTACAGCAGCCATGGCTTACCTCTGTGGGCTGTGAATTTCAAAGAATAAACATGCAGAGGTCGATAAATTTGTCAGCTTCCCAGTTTGATCATGTCAGGGATCCTACTACCACAACAAGCTGATGCCCATATGCTGCTAGAGCTGTGTATTAAGTTTCAGGAGCTACAAACTATCATGTTTTCCTTAACTTTTATTATTTTTAATTGGAGTAGTGGGGTAGATGGAGAAAGAGTTTTGCTTTCTGTGGATTGCCCACATTCAGTTTGTCTATCGCCAGTACCAATAACATGAATAACTTTATATACTTGGGACTGTTAAATTAGAATTCTATTTGCATGGATTTTGAAGTATCCTTAAACTGTGTTGAAGATATGGAATTAACAAGCAAATGAATTCAATTTCTTCTTTGAAAAGAGGAGTGTCTGACAGACCCAGAAACTGGGAACCAAATCATCTTAACTTCTGTTCAGCTGTAGTTTCTGAACTGCATGCTGACTGAGTGTGGATAAGAGGGCTAATGTTTTAAGCACACATGTAATTAAAGAAATAGAAGGTCTGCAAGATTATAATTAGGTACTGACCTTACTGTTTGCAAGTCAGCTATAGTCTGTCTGGTGTCAGTGGAGAGGGACATAGGCCAGGAAGGAATTCCTGAGTCCGGTTCCCTGACACCATAACTGTACATGTCAAATAAACTCATTACTGGACTTATCAGCCACAGACTGTAAAAGAAATTGTTAGTGAAAGTTATTACTACCTTGGTATGTAAAGTTACTTTGTCTCTGAGGAAGATGTGTCGTCGTGGTCCATATGACTTGGCATTAGTCACAAATTTTGTCAAGTTATGATCTTAGGCAGAGGGAGAAATTCCAGCTGCCAAATACCATAGACTTTGGCTATCAAGAATGAGCAAATTTAGGCACCGTCCTGCCTTCTGTGTCTATCAAACAGGGCTCAGAAAGAGTTTGGGAGGGAGCAGGGATACGGTTCACTGGACTACAACTTCAGTCCAGGTTTAGATGATGTGCTTTCACAACTCATCTGGCCTGGAAGAAAGGGTTTCTGCCTTACACGGGTAGGGAGGCTCTGAAGAAGTTCAAAGACCATGTAGCATGAAGAGTGGTTTGTTCTGCAACCATTCAGCAAATTTGCATTGCCAATGACCAACTTATTTTATTTAGAGTAAACATTTCTTGTAAGTCTCTTGTTCTCACCATTTTAACATGATGCTCATTAGCCGCTGAAAAATATGTTAAAATTAAGTTAATATAAGGGTCAGAGGTATAAAAAGAGTTAATGGACGTTTGCAAAGTTTTGATTTACTTAAAACACTAATACAATTCTGTGTGTGAAACTTTAAGATTTCCAAAGACTTCAGAAGAAACTGCCCACTATTTAGAGATTTCATAATTTAAAATCCTTGATAAGCTCCAAAAAATAAGAAATGCTGCAACCTCCAGCTTTTCAGACAAAGAAAATTATGCACCACTGTGGAGTCTAATAGAGGCTAGGAAAGGCCGAGACTATGAGCACAGATATAATGGCAGAAGATGATTTCAGTGAATAATAGTTTTCAAGACATAATTATTTTGGCTAATCCATAAGTAAAGTGACCTAATTTAAAATTAATTACAGCTGAAAGATAAACAGAATTATGGCATGGCCTGTGTAACAATTATGCATGCTAGATGTATAATTCAGATGCCCATAAGTGACATTTAAAATGAATTGTAAACATCTTTGAAGTATCTGGAAAAGGTTTGTCTTGTATTCAGAATCAGTCTTAGACATGCCAGCCTCCAAGGAACGAACACTCTCAGATGTTGCCTTTCCCACTTAAGGCTGATAACAGAGCTGTGGTATATAGGCACTTGCTTTAATGTGCATGTCATTTATTGCCTCTGTCCTGTGACAGGGTGTTAACTGTTTTCACACTCATGTAACAGGCAACAGTGATAATTTCTTGGTAATGTCCTAGTAATTACGTGACCCTCCAAGTGCTCTTGTGCAGAATGTAAAGGTAATCCCCTAGTCTGAGCATGAATCTTGTCTCATTTGAAGCTGGCACATAGTTATTAGCTTTTGCTTGGCTGACAGACGTTGTGGCTGACAGCAGAACAAGGAAAAAGAAAAAAGAAGAGAGTATGAACCAACAGTTTTAATCTGAATAGAGTGAGGGGAGTAGGGTTAAACAGTTTAAATTTGGGAACTCACAGATTGTTTTCAACAGGTTCTTATATGCTTAACTATTTGCATAGGATCTTCAGGTGCACTCATTTTTGCACTGCTTGATTGAAATGAGACACAAGTATACTAAACAAACAACTGTCTTATCTGTATGTATTTTGCTATGAGTATCACTAAATGTTATGCCACTATGGGGAACATTTCAATTTTGAAGGGTATGCACGTGTCCAAAGTATGCAATAGAACAGAGATGTGGAAGTAACCTGAGGTTACCAAGCCAGCAGCGTAAGAAGTACATCCCTGAGTAATCCCATGCATCCTTTGGCCACGTCAGAAACATAAACACTGTTTTGTAGTACTCTGCTGGTGAAGAGTGATCATCGTTCCTCTTTGTATTGCTTCTTTACTGGATTACACGTGGTGTTTTTTTTTTAAATGGTTGATCGCATGATAATTCCGTATTTCTATTTTTTTTTCTCACTGTTGATTAGAACTTGGTTTTGTCTCTAAACATAAGTTGATTAGGTCAATGAACTTAGTATTTTACAAATGAAAACAGACACGTTATTTAATCAGTAATATGAAAATCTGAAAATAAAAATTAAGATTTTTCAACTCTTCCTTTATCACTCTAATAAACAAATAAAGAAAAAGTTTGTGTTTTTTTTTTTTTTTTCTGAGTAGCTTTGTGGTATCAGAGAATTAGTCTAAGTCTATTTCTAAGTGGCTGGGCTTAGGTTAAAAAATTGTGTTTGAACAACTAGTAAACAAAAATAATCAAGAAATTTTAACTCGCACTTAATAAAACTGTGTTTGGGAGCCTGAGTGTCAACACTCCTACAATCTGGAAAACCCAGAAATTGCAAAGTATGTTATGGCTCTAACAGAATTCTGACATTTGGGGAACATTTGCATGCTTGTCTTCTCTTTGAATTAATGAAAGTATCTGTTGGTTTGCTATGGGATAGTAAGGCACTAAGAACCAAAGTTAGAAAATGAGAGTTTGTTTTTTTTTCAGCAGCATGAATCATAAATATGATCTATACTTTTTCAGGTGGCAGTATCCAAAAGCCTGTGTGGCTGATACGCCTCCATTGCTCTAGCCTTCAGAACACTTAGCTTTCCTGAGTAGCTTTGAAAAAGACTGAAATAAGATTCCAAACCTTCCATAGTTTGGACAGAGAGAACTCAAAAAAACCCCTGCTTTAACTTACTGACCCTCTTCTGCTGAGCTGAACTTATGCTGATAGTTGAGAGTCATGGGCTTAAGCTGGCTTCTTGGTCTTCCCATTTATGGTGTAGCTAACTAATGAGAGCTGGTTCTGTTGTGGTGGCATCCATATTGCATAACCAGGATCCTTATAAGCTTCACATCTCTTGTATTTCCTCATGAAATGTGCCAGCCATCAACCCCTGTAGAAGAACCAGGTGACTGCAAAAACACACCCATAAACATGGTAAATTGGCACGAGTGAGAGATGAAATTTTCTGATCAATAATTTGACATGATCTCCCTCCTCTCCCTGGAGCTGTTTTACCAATTTGTTGCAACCAATTTACAGAAAAGGTTGCTTGAATTTTCACCAGTTTGTTACACTAGAAATCTAGTTGGTGACAAAAGGAGCACACTGTTTTTGCAAAGCCAATAGTTTACTATTAGTCCAATGAAGTCTTAATAATCTAATTAAAGAACCATTATTCTTCCAGTTACAGTGATGTTAACACTTCTAGTTCAAATTATATGCCCTTAAAATGATATATTCACAAACTTTTCAGTACCTTCCCCATTCTCTGGTGTTATGCTCATGCTTTCACTGCCCCTCTGGGTCCTAAGATTGATGGTTTCATCCTGGAAGGGAATCTACAGTAAGTCATCAGCAACCCGAGTCATTCCCTGCAAAGAGTATGCTGCTGATGTTGATGGTTTCTTGCCCCACTGTCTTGGGTCTTGTTGGGGTCGGTTTTGTGTGTTTGAAAACGCACTCTGCAACTTGCACTTTGTTCACTTGTCTGTTAGTCCACATTACAACAAATTTTACTATACATGGAGCGTTTTATGTAGACTTGTTCTTTGTTCTCTTTTCAAATCCAAATGCTCGTTTTACCCAGCTGTCAAGACTGCACTACTTTGACAATCGGTAGCTGACCACTTGCCTGTTGCTTATAGCTCAGGGATCTCCTGTGCTGTTCCGCATGAGGTCTTGGAAGACCTTTGCTATCATCCCATGCTTTTATTGGTCTATGAGATATTTTATTCCAGGGTCATAGATAATTAATGCAACACAGAATAACTCTGTGTTATTACTATTAGTTGACAAAACTATATATAATATTAGAAGTTATGCCACACAATTGTACAAAGCAAAAGATAAAATGAAGTAGGCAATTGTACGTGGGTCATGTAATTATTGCTGTTAACGAGTTAAAACAAATTTTCAGGTAGTCTCTAATATTTCACTTTTTTTGATATTTCCTTTCCACTTCTACAGTTCAATTCTCTTCCTCTCATAACTGTTATTTCCTCCTGTTTTGTCTCATTAGGTCTTGGAAAATGAATAAATTTCTGAGTATTACCTCCTCAGCCACATAACAGGTTCTAAAATTTGACAGGGGTTTTATGTTTGGGCTTTTGAATCCTTATGGGTAATTCCAATTCCTTTTCATAGGTCACTATAAATTAAAATTGGTAGGAGTAATATTGAAATATTAGAACTTTTTAGGGACTGACAACTGTGCTCTGCTTTAGTATTTGTCTTGGGGCTAAGTGGTCACATTAAGCTTTATTTGCTGAAAAGACAGAGGAAAAGATCAGAATGGTCTTGAATGTCAGATAAGACTTGGTTTTAACACTTTTTAATTTGCTAGGTTCACCCCTTTTAAATTGCTTTAAAATTGTAACAGGAAGGCCATGGCCTGATTTCAGTAGGAACTGAGAAGCAGGTGCTAACATCCCCTTGACATTAAAAGCAAACAGGCTGAAGCTCTTGTTTTGCTTTGTGTCCAAAAATAGAAACATTGTTTATATTTATAATACACTAAAATGGGACTTAAAAATATTTAACACATCCCTCCACCATATTCTGCAGAGGCATCCCTCAAAAAACAGTCTAAACATACCGTTTATGTCCATTTCTTTTTATCTAGTTTGCATTTTGTCAACCATTTTCTAACCTATACCTCTTTACTACACTGCTATCTTAATTTTTCTAATTAACCCAAAGTATACATGCAAATTCATCATATTCATATGCTGCAGTTTATTAACTTCAGTTGTAGCATAAATCTTGAACTATTTCTACTTGGTATGCATCATCTTTTTCTTCAGATAACACAAATGCCGCTTTTAGGGTGCTGTGAATTCTGTTAAGTCTCGTTGTCAAGTTTTAGGCTTCTTGGGGCTTCATCTTCTCTGCCTTGACTTAAAAAACCCCACATATGTCTGCTCCATTAAGAAATGGTAATTCCTGAAAGCAAGAAAAAACTGGAAAACTTGGAGAAATCTTCAGGCTCTGTGGAATACAAAAGGGCTACTGCAGGGTGGAAGAGCTTGTTAATGCAGTAGCACTAGTTGACTCATGGTTATTTCATCTTTACTACTTAATCTAGCTCTAGCTGACATATTGAGAAGCAAGCAAAAGAATAGATTTACTTAAGTTCTTTCTTCTCCTGATTTGTGTGGATGTTAATTTCAGTCCAACTCAAATTAATAGCAGAATTGTGGACAACTTTAAGCAATAGTGTTTTGACTCAAAGATTTAAACTTGTATATGATTGTGGCCCCAGAGTTTTGATAGTCTTTGCAATTCTTCTCCATTGGGAAGAAATTAAATCTAACTTTTTAAAATATTGTAAAAAGTGAATTAGACTAAATATAGTAATTTAAGATCAAAAGGCTATAGATACTAATTTCGAACAAAATTGACTGATTTTGTACCATGAGTCTAACAACAAATTTGGCTTCTTCCTCAGAGAAGGTTGTTGTGTCTTTTCTCACAGGAAAGTCACCTTGACTTAAAGAATTCATATAAAGGTACTTAATCTAGGTACTAATTAGTACACACAGACCTGTGACTTAAAGGATATACTCATACTGTGCTGAACTCCATCCTGACTTGGACTGTCCTATAAAATTATTTTGCCTCTGTATTAGACATATTATAATTATCAGGCTTTCTCATGCAAATGGAAATATTCCTATTCTGTCAAAGGAAAGGAAAAAGGGGGAAGGGGAGGGGAAGGGGAAGGGCAGGGCAGGGAAGGGCAGGGAAGGGAAAGGGAAAAGGAAAGGGAAGGTGGACTCCCCCATCAACAGATGCACTTTTCACCCATGTTTTTGGCCATCCAAGCCACAAGTGAGCCACAGATGCTCTCCGAGAAGCTAAGAATAAAACTAATATGCTTTCAGGTAGTTTCATCTATCTTATCCACTGTTATTCACAAGATTTCATTATATACCTCAGCGGACATGGACTGCTGTAATGAGGAACTTTAGTACTTAAAGGTCTATCTTCTGGGTACTTTTAAAAGACTTTCTTATCTATGTTTCTGTGGCCTAATGATAGTAATTTGTCTGACATTTACTCATATACTTGGAAATTCAGCTTCCAAGGTTTTGCAGAAAACAACTCTTCCTTCTGTGCTTATATTATGACCCTTGTAGATCTTCTCCTGCAGCTCTTACATGCTCTTACATGCTGGAAGCATTGAAGGTTCTGAAGATGCACAGGTTTCCAGATCAATAAGGCCTTTCATTCTGTTGAATCCAAGAAGTGTAGTAAAACACTGGGGTTGCAATCCTGTCTGGATCAAAACTAAATACAATATTGGTATAGTCCAATGAAGTGAATCTATCAGGCTTTGTACTGCTCTACAAGTAACAATGTTTAATAAGAGCTACTATGAGCTTTGTGTGTAGTCTATAAATCGCAAGCACTAAGTGTTTCTCATACTTCCTTTAAGAAAAGCACTTAGGTGGTTCGGTGAAGGCTGAATTCCCGTATTAGAGAAAGAACTTCTAAGTGAAGAGAAGGAAATCCGATATTGGACAGAAAATCAGTCAATTGACCTGAATAAATAAAAAAATAAAGATCATGTATGCAGAATGCCAGACTTCTATGTCAGTTTGCACCCACGAGTTACTTTAAAAAAAATCCTGTTCTGAGTACATGGAAGGAGCACAGAGTTGGTGTTTCCTCAGCTGGAGGAAGGATTTTGATAATGGAATGTGAAAAGAAACTCAATGAACACTGAAAAGTAAATGCTTCTGAAACTGGTCTCTTGGCAATAATTGGTCATTTGATTGTAAAAAAAAAAGGGAAAAAGCTGTTCAGAGTTTATAGGCTAACATGAAGGAAATAAACGTCTTATTTGATATAACTTGCTATTCAAACTGAAAGGTTTTGATTTGATTAACTTTATTGTATCAGTCTCTTGCCCATATGAGATCTGCTCATTTTTTAGTCTTCAATGCTATTCACTCTTCTTTGTTATATATCTTCATTTCATTTTATAGTGAATGCCTGAACTCCAGATGGTGTGATTATTAAATTCAATGGTTATTTGCTTTTCCTCCAACAGACCATTGGCATGCTGGACTTGCTGCTGTAAAATCTAGTCTGCAATGTCATGATTCCCCAATCCAAAAAAATTTTCCATTATGAAAGGGAGACTGTATTTTGACCAGAAAATGAGGCAACTGTGCTGATGTCTGCGTGGAAGAGGTTAGGCTGCAGGAGTCATATTTAGCATAACAGTAGACTAGCCTCATTTCCCCAGAAAAGGGAGGTACCTTTTCATTGACACATTAATAAAATTCAGTGCATGTTTCTGGCTATCTGAGAAGCAGCTGATTATCTACACCACTGCTAACAGGCTGTTCAGCTTTGCAGTATGAAAGTATAAGCCCTTCACCTCCAGGAAAGAGATAGGAGGACATTTGAAAAAAATAGATGTGTGGAAGGCAGTTATATTTAAAATCATCAAACTGTTATTTTTAAGCACTTTTAAAAGAGAGAATCCCCCCAAAATTAGCAGTTATCTAAAAGACTGCTTCTCAAAGGCATAATATTTTGCTGCCTCCATCAATGACATTGATAGCAGTCGTCAGACTGATCTCCATTCATTATTCATTCCTAAATTTAAGATCACCATGGGACGCACCATATTTAAATTAATAAGTTAACCAAGAGAATGTTGAAACTAAGTTTTAGCTTCACATAGAAATGAAATCCTGAAAGAGAATTAATATTAAACAAATGTAATTAAGTTGTTTAAGCATCTTCCTGGTTTAAATCAGGTTTATTGAATTTAGTTTTTCTATAAGGTATGGGGTTTTGCTGGTATTTGTAAAATTTTGAAACGTGTTGCTATGACAGACTGAAGTAGGGTAAGGATTCTTCATTTCTGTTTCATAACTTGCCTCAGATCACCGCTCAGATCACCAAAAATCACTTTCTCTATTTCTCTGTCAATCTTTCCCTCCCGTACGTATGTGCCTGCTTGCACACACATATGTACACACATGCACACAACGTATATATCAGGAAAGCCACTGACTTGAATGGAGTACATGGTCTTTATTTAAAGGCAGATAGCAAAGCTAAGAAGAGTCTGTGCCCTCCCAGACCATCAGAGTTGATGTGGTCTGAGGAGACTATGGGGTAGCTGACTCCCTGCAACTCTTTCAGCCTGGCTGGTTTCTCCGTAGTGACTGCCAAGGGGGTGTTTCTGAGACAAAGCTATTACAATGTTTTGATGTGAACATCTGTTAATTCCCTTTCTGCCTGCTGCAGTTTCCTTAGTACTTGCTTTAGACAGACCACAGGAAAGGCCAGAAGAACTTGTGTGGGAAGTGTTGAAAGCAAACTTTAAACACAGATAATGCATTTAATTAAGTACATTACAGGTTTCCCCCCTGCCAGGGTGATAGTATCTGCAGTGAGCTGCTGAGTAAATCCTGACTGTTCAGCTATAGAAAAGATTGTTTGACCTGTGGAGAACCCAGACTATTGGAAGGGCACAGGCTCTCTGGCCAGTAATTATTCAGAAATCAGAATATATTGGCTGGATGCCGAAGGAAGATTCAGAGTGAGAAACTGTGGGTTGCAGCAATAAAGCATGAATGAGTGCAGATAGAAGTGGAGAACATGGGCGTTCCTTGGGATTGGGTCCAGAATACTGATGAATGTTGCAAGGTCATGAGATGGGCACATAGTAAGAGATCTTAAGCCAGCGTTGGTGGTGGTAGATGCAGCTAGGTGCACTTAAAGGGAGAGAGGGGAATGGGTGGTCTCTTGTGGACATCTCCATGTAAGAAGAGAGTAGGGAAGTAGGCTTCCTGGTGCAGAAGACAGGACAGCAGGAGAGAACAGGACATTAAACGTGGTGGTAGCAGCCACATGGGGAGTCTAGTCCCTGAGTACTTTCCTGATAATGTTTATACTCTTCTACCTCAATGCAACACAATTCTTTGTCTTGCGTTCTTTGGGAGAGTTAGAGCATCTGAATGGTATGCAAGTGGGCCTTCAAACCAGAGAACAGTATGCGGACCTATTCTCAACAAATCTGTGAAATGCAAGTAACGTGTCTCTTCACTTTCAAGGATATGATGGTACATCTGACATGAATCTGTTACTATTTTATATATTTTTTGATCAGTTGGTTGACTAATACTATGCTGAAGTGACCAGCAACATAAGATCCTTGAAGAGTTATAACATTTTCTTTAGTAAAACCTTTTTTCACCCTCACTGCTGTTCTGTTGTCAGTAATTCTGTGGTCTTCGTTGCTGTAATCTGATTTGGATAACAAACCGCCTGTGAAGCAGATGGTACCCTTTGCCACTTCTGTAGGATCTCAGGCTAGGACTAATTGAAAATTCCCCTGGTGTGCATAGAATTAAGCTTTGCTCTTATCACCCACACAAGAGAAGAACCTGCTTATTTGCACAACTAAAAAACCCACTTTCACTGAGGTTGTAAAGATGAATAGATCCCTTTGCCAAGTTTCAGATGCACTAGAGACTGGTGACTCTGCAAGGCTGTGCCACTGCTCTGTGGCTCTGCGTATCTGTGCTCCTGGCTGGGAACTTGCTTGTAGTTCCTGTTCCAAATGGTTTGGTCTCTTGCTGTGAAAAGATACTTTCACACCATTTCCAATCCATTAAGGAGGTATCTGTCTGGCAGTTTGCAATCCATATGAGCCTGTACATTCCCACTCCATATGAGCTCATACTTTTTTCCTCTTCTCTCACTCTCTGCCTGACAGTGTAGAGAAGAACTGCTTTTGCAAGGTGAAGAAAAAGAGAAGAGGTAGCACTAACTAGAGTTAACAACTCTTTCCTCTGTAGAAATATAGATTCTGCAAAAAGAACAGGATGAAAATGCTACTATTGGTCATTGTTCTTCCTCTTCCAAAGAAGAAATGAAAGTATGTCTTCTCCTTCAAGGTTTGGCTGTGGGTCTGGTATAAACATGCTACGGCTTAAAGTTTTTGCTTCAAATATTTTTGTATTGTTTGATTTTCACTTTATAATACAGATGGTAAGAGATACCTTAGGAGAGTGTATCTTTTCCTAGTCTCAGTACTCTAGTCTTTGAATCTTCATGCATCTTGCAATTTTTCATGAAATTCTGTTAACATCATATGTAGCTTGTTCTTGCTTCCTCTGCAGATACACACGTGCAGTAGACAACTATGGGCTAGAATGTGGTTTGAGAAATTTACATTTTCTTTGTTTGAATTTTTGTTACTGAAGAAGAGGTAGAAGAATTGTCCCTTGCCCTTTGAGCACAGCAGTGTCATTTATACACTTAGGTCTCTGCTAAAGCAGCCTCTCCACTCCATCAAGTTTGTAAGCTCTGTAATGCTTGGCAGTTAGAAGTCAAGATCAGGTTCCTAAAACTTTAGATGAATTTTCTGGATATCCAGCTCCAAAGTTGTTTCATTCTTTGAAAGCAAAGACTGACGTCCTGAGCCTTGATGTATTCAGTGAGGACAACAGGTGATCCTCCTCCGAACTGCATTGTTGAAGAAATCCGTATTCACTAGCATGTTGCAAATGTTTATAACTTCCCACAGAGACTTACTGTACAAACGTAGTCTGGATGGCAAAAGCCTTTATGAATGAACAAGTACACTGATAACAGAAGACTACATCTCAAGCGGAGAGAATTAGCCGGTGAAAATGACTCATGGCAAATGAGGTGTGAGAGTTTATGCCTGGTTACTTACTACATTTGGGCACCTGAAAACAGATTAATAGTGGGTATTGAAAATACCTCTGCATTATTCTCCCATTTAAGCAAACATGCACTTATCCTAGGTCTTCAAACTAATTTATACTTTAGGGTTATTTTTCTGGCAGTGCCACAGTCAAAGGCAGTGAAGCAACTTGTTAGCTATATTACTTGAAGAGTTGTATGTAGAAACCTCTTGTAGATGTGGTAGATTTGCTTGTACACAGATTTTTTTTTTAACATCCCTTGATAAGATTTACTATATACAGCACTCCATAACTGAGAAGTCAAAAAGCTGAACTACTGTTTTTCATAACTAATTTCTGGACTCTGTGAAGGAGCTCCTTGGACTTTTGCCAGTTCCATCTTAGTGGTATTATGTTGCCTGCATATATTGCTGTAATATCTGATTACCATGGGAATTAATGTGATGTCAAGTATTAATATCAATAGTATCAGGACAGGAAATAACCAATAATTTAAAATCCATTATTTTCTAAATATAAGTAGTTCTTTTTGCATTGTAAAACATATGAAAAGCAAACACTAATTAACTTATTTCCAAGCATGAGGCTATTAAAAAAAAAAAAAAAGATTAAGAATACCTCTTTAGGTTTCCCTTTCTTTTCATTCAATACAAGACATCGGAGGAAAGCAAATAAACAAGGTATGGCAGCTAAGAGCAATAATTGCTCATGACATTTGATCATTCTAAATAGTCACACTTAATAACCCATGCAAGTACATTTACTGAGGCTTGTACTGGTGAATAACGAGAAGAAAGAGAACAGAATCTCTGAAAAAGTACTTTGGTTTGTGAGCACAGTCTATTGCACTCTTGAGATTTGTTTCTCAGCTCTTGTACAAAAAAAATAATGTCAAGATTATCCCACTGATATTAGTGGTGTTGCTCCTTGCTTGCACTGGGGATGGTAATTAGGAACTGGTTTCCATGATCTGTAGCTGGAATACTGTAAATGCAGCCAGTTTAAAAGCCTTCATTTAGCAATGGCATGACATTTTCCAACAACACATTTTAAAAGCTTAAAGGATCCCTTCTTTACCCCTTTCCTCTCTTTACTTGCATACTGTGTTGTGGATGACTGATGATGACTTGTGTTTTCCAGATCTTATTGTGAAGTTGAAAAATTTATTTTATAAGCTAAGAAAAATCTTTTAAAAAAGAAATAACAATATGCAAAACTAGATTCTTGTTTTCAGGATCTCTGCAATATTGAATCTTGTTCTGCCAACTCTGCATATATGACTGCTACTACAAAAATGTATTGGAATTAAAAGATGGAGGTAGATAAAATAAAAATGAAAAAAAATTCATATTGCTTAGCTATTGTCCCTGTCAATTTTTAAGACTGTTCTTATTGGCTAATATGTGAAGTTCATCTTCCCTGTCAGTTGTCATCCTATGGACAAGTAATGCACTTACTGTGTTTTTAAATAAAACTTCATACTAAGTAGTTTTAGGTCTGCACCGAATCTAATGAATGCACCTCTGCGTTCACTGGTTTTCAAAATGTGAAGCTAGCGAAATATTAAATAACAGTTGTGGGTTTTTTAAAATAGTTTCTATAATGCTTTCCAAACAGGACCAGCACTCTTCTGAAATGGTAGTAACTGACATACTGTAACTGACATAGTTTTAAGGGAGTTACTATTAACCTCTTCATCCTCATTCTAACGAATGCTCACCCATTTACATGCAGCACCTTCACCTTCCACCCCTGAAGAGGCAGAAGGTGCAGGAAGAGGGGAACAGGCTTTGTGGCATCAGGGAGGATGAAGAGAAGTGCAGTGGGGTCTTACCTAAGGGCATAAGCAGCATGGAGGCAAGAAGGAACAACACAGGAGAAGGAAGGGGATGTGAGCTTCCAGAAGAGAGAAAAACAGAAGCTTGTGAGCTCTGTGAGGAGGGAATGGCTCCATCCTCACCTGCAGCTGTTCTTGCAGCAAGTTTGTTCAGGGCCCTGGCATTAGGGGGAGGAATAAATTCTGTCAGGAAAAGATTTCAGACCAGACCACAAAGGCTGTTGGACTGAGCAGTGTTAAGAAGAGTCAGTGATGAGGCTTTTCTCTGTGGGACAGAGGCACCTGTTGATGGGCCAGACCTGTTGCCCAGAAGGAGTCACTGCTGGCCTGGGGTCTGGTTCTGTGGTGCTGCAGAGACTGCAAGGCTCGTATAGCCTCGGGTTGTTGCTCCTTGCTGGTCATCCATGTGGGCACTAATGGAAGGACAGATGGTTGTGGTGTACCTCAAATGGATCAGGTGAGCTCTGGAGGGGTGCTAGGAGGAGGGATAAGACCCCAAGTGATGTTTTCCTCAGCCCACTGGGCAACAGCAAAGCTCTCAGTGTGGGTAGGTAAATCTTGTTGACCAGCGTGCAGCTGTGCAGCTGACATTACCAGTAAAGCTTCAGATCCTCTGATGACCATGCTCCATTTGATGAAGGCTTGTAGAAGAAGGAAATCAGTTGACAAAGACAGTGAAAACTACCTTTGTAAACAGACTTGCAAGCCTACAGAAGACAGCTTTAAACTAGGTTTACTGACGTATAGAAAGACCCTAGACACCCTGGCTGCAAAGGGAGGAGGTACTCATGAGAGAAGGCACCAGGAAAGGTTGCCACATTGCTGCTCAGGAGGCAGGCCATTCAGAAGCTTGTCTCAAGTATCTATGTGTGGAAACAAGAGGAACTGAAAGTCCATGTACAGTCTCAGGGCAAGTGATGGAAGCCATGGGGACCTAGCACATGTGAGTGGAGCACAGTCCTTGGTGGGTTACAGGCTCTTTGAAAGGGCTGAGAAATGAAAAGAGAAAGGGGAGTTGTGCTCTATGAAAAGGCATGACTTGACAGC
Source organism: Ibidorhyncha struthersii (assembly GCA_013398815.1). NCBI lineage: Eukaryota > Metazoa > Chordata > Aves > Charadriiformes > Charadriidae > Ibidorhyncha > Ibidorhyncha struthersii. The sequence goes on along the minus strand of VZSZ01003088.1, from coordinate 427,388 downwards.
ACCAAGTTCTGCTGCCAAACTGGAGACATGTCTGTAAAGACCTGAGGGTCAGAGGGAAGTCATTTCAGTGATATCATCACTGGGATGCACCACAAACTGACTGAAGTGGGTTTGGATTCCCACAGTTAGTGAAAGGATCCTGAACATGGACCCTAGTCTTTATGGGAGATGACACCCAAACAGCTATTTTCTGAGAGTGTGTCATGGCTTTGTGCAGCAATCCAAGAAGTTTCTAAATTGTGTTGGTAACAATTTTCTAAAGAAAGTGCTAGAGGGGGTGAACAGGAGTAATGTTCTCTTTGCCTGGTGCTTACAAACAGGGAAGAATGACAAATCATAGAATCACAGAATCATAGAATAGATTGGGTTGGAAGGGACCTTTAAAAGTCATCTAGTCCAACCTCCCTGCAATGAGCAGGGACAGCTTCAACTAGATCAGGCTGCTCAGAGCCCCGTCCAACCTGACCTTGAATGTTTCCAGGGATGGGGCATCTACCACCTCTCTGGGCAACCTGTGGCAGTGTTTCACCACCCTCATTGTAAAAAATTTCCTCCTTACACGTAGTCTAATTCTGCCCTCTTTCAGTTTAAAGCCATTGCCCCTTGTCCTATTGCAACAGGCCCTGCTAAAAAGTTTGTCCCCGCCTTTCTCATAAGCCCCCTTTAATTACTGAAAGGCTGCAATAAGGTCTCCTCAGAGCCTTCTCTTCTCCAGGTTAAACAACCCCAACTCTCTCAGCCTGTCACATGAGAGACGTGTTCCATCCCTCTGATCATTTTTGTGGCCCTCCTCTGGACTCACTACAACTGGTCCATGTCTTTCCTGTGCTGAGGGTTCCAGAGCGGGATGCAATACTCCAAGTGGGGTCTCACCAGAGTGGAGTATAGAGTCAGAATCACTGCCTTCGACCTGTTGGCCACACTTCTTTTGATGCAACCCAGGATGCGGTTGGCCTCCTGGGCAGTGAATGCACATTGTTGTCTCATGTCCAGCTTTTCATTCACCAATATCATCAAGTCCTTCTTGATAGGGCTGCTCTGAATCCCTTCATCCTCCAGCCTGTATTGATACCAGCAGTTGCTCCAACCCAGGTGCAGGACCTTACACTTGACCTTGTAGAACCTTATGATGTTCACCTGGGTCCACTTCTCAAGCTTGTCCAAGTCCCTCTAGATGGCGTCCCATCCCTCAGGCATGTCAACTGCACCAGCTTGGTGTCATCTGCAAAACTCCTGAGGGTTCTTTCAATCCCACTCTGTCATTGATGGAGATATTAAACAGTACTGGTCCCAATACAGATAGCTGAGGGGCATGACTCATCCCTGATTTCCATCTAGACATTGAGCTGTTGACCACTACCCTCTGGATGAGACCACCCAACCGATTCCTCATCACCGAACAGTCATTCCATCAAATCCATATGTCTGCAATTTAGAGAGAAGAATCTTGTGAGGGACTGTGTCAAAGGCCGTAGAGAAGTCCATATAAATGACAACGGTAGCTCTTCCCTTGTCCACTGATGTAGTCACTCCATCACAGAAGGCCACTAGGTTGGTCAGGCAGGACTTGCCCTTGGTGAAGCCATGCTGGCTGTCTCAAATCATGTCCCTGTCCCCCATATGCCTTAGCATAGCTTCTAGGAGGACCTATTCCATGATCTTCCCAAGCACAGAGGTGAGGCTGACAGGTTGGTAGTTCCCAGGGTCCTCCTTTCTACCCTTTTTAAAAATGGGTATAATGTTTCCCTTTTTCCAGTAACCAGGGGCTTCACCTGACTGCCATGACTTTTCAAATATCATGGAGAGTGGCTTGGCAACTACATCAGCCAATTCCCTCAAGACTCTGGGATGCATCTCGTCAGGTCACATAGACTTCTGTATGTTCACGTTCCTCAGGTGATCGTGAACCTGATAGATGGCAAAAGGGGCTGCAGCAACTAGAAAATGATGACGTTCAGGACACAAAGGAAAACTGGGTAGGTGAATAGCAGATTTAGGCCTCTGAGCTGTGGGATATTGGACTCTGGGCTATTCTGAAAGCTGCTAGACAGAATCCCTGGGGGAAGCTGACCCAAGGGCAGAAGTACCGAGGAGAGGTCATTTGTTTGGGTTTTTTTTTTGAAAAAAACTTATTTGAGGTTAGAAACAAATCATTGCACTGTGGAGGAGCACTGGGAATTTTGGAAGAGGCTTCTGAATTCAAGAAGATGGGAGGATACAGGAAGTGGAAAGAAAGACCAGCAAAGAGGTGGATATAAGCATTGCTCAGACATTTTGTGTTGAAATCAAGGACAGTCGGCGTCACCTGTTTCTGGAAAGGTCATAAAGCACATTTTCACAGAATTAATTTCCAAACGTGTGAAAGACAGGGAGGTAATTAGTAACAGTTAAGTCAGGTTTACCAATGGAAATTCCTGCTTGTGTGACCTGGTGACCTTCTACAATGAAAAAAACTGGCTGTGTGGATGTGATGAGAGGTGCATGCGATATACTTAGTACTACTCATAAGCAACAATATATTCCTGTTCAAATGAATCCCATCTGATACCATAAATGTTTTTCAATCTTTTTTTGGTAAATTATCATGGAAAAAAATATTTCCAAATGACATCTGAACTCTCTGTTTCCACTTCCAGAAATTTCCCTTAAAAACGTTGTTTAAAAAGGAAACTCCCAGATACAAGCACTTTTAAAACCCACTTCACTTGACTCAGTCCTTTGAAAAAGGTAGACTATTTTCTTTGCTTAAATGTTTCCCATTAGCAGCATATTCTTATGAGATGTCAAAGAGACAATATGAATAAATAAATAAATACCTATGTGTGTAAATATTTTTTTTCCCTGTTCACACTTTCCTCTTTTCCAGTGATGCCAGCAGCTTCTTAGCTCTGATTCTGAGGTATTTTCCTTCTTGCTATATCCAAGCAAATTAGATCAGTTTGAGCATGGAGTCCCATCATGAAGAGTCAGATAAAATATGAGCTTCCTTATCCTCTGTAGGACTAAAAGCTTTTCCTCTAGCTTTGATCATTTGGGTAGTGATATAAAAATGAAAAACCTTAACCAGAGAGACTCAAAATGGACTCCAGAAGTGCCAGAGAGAGATTCAGAAAATTAAATTATTATCTAAACTGCCAAATATGGGATATTTTTCAGCATTTACCTTTTGAATAGGCTTTAGACCTGAGAAATATGTTTATTGACAGATGCTTCCACAAGGCACCACAGTTACTGTGCTTATAGACCTGAGTTACACATGTGGTTACAGAATCACAGAATCACAGAATAGTCAGGGTTGGAAGGGACCTCTGGAGATCATCTAGTCCAACCCCCCCGCCAGAGCAGGGTCACCTACAACAGATTGCACAGGACAGCGTCCAGGCGGGTTTTGAATGTCTCCAGAGTGGGAGACTCCACAACCTCTCTGGGCAGCCTGTTCCAGTGCTCCACCACCCTCAAAGTAAAGAAGTTCCTCCTCATGTTAAGATGGAACTTCCTATGTTCAAGTTTGTGCCCATTACCCCTCGACCTATCAATGGGCACCACTGAAAAAAGACTGCTCCCATCCCCCTGGCATCCTCCCTTCAAGTACTTGAAAGCATTAACAAGATCCCCCCCTCAATCTTCTTTTCTCCAGACTAAAGAGACCCAAATCCCTCAGCCTCTCCTCATATGAAAGATGTTCCAATCCCCTAATCATCTTTGTAGCCCTTTGCTGGACCCTCTCCAGCAGATCCCTGTCCTTCTTGACTGGGGAGCCCAGAACTGGACGCAGTATTCCAGATGCGGCCTCACCAGGGCAGAGTAGAGGGGGAGGATGACCTCCCTCGACCTGCTGGCCACACTCCTTTTGATGCACCCCAGGATGCCATTGGCCCTCTTGGCCGCCAGGGCACATTGCTGGCTCATGGTCATCCTGTTGTCCACCGGGACTCCCAGGTCCCTTTCCACAGAGCTGCTGTATTTATCATTCTTATTATTTACAGTGACTTTGAAGAACAATGAAGAATCACTCCTTCTTGGGCTTGGCATATGAAATTGCCGTAAAATGAGTCCAGAAAGAACAAAAAGGAGACCTTTATGGACATCTCTCAGAAACAGCTGGCCTTTAAGTAAACTCTTCTGCAATATTAACCAGAAACTGAAGAACAGAAAATGGGAATTTGCAACAAGTTTCATGAGGTCTGTGCTGTAGATTTTATAATGCAGGGTAGTTTATATGAAGAAAACATTTCACAGTGAGCAAAGCCAGTTATTATGTAGGGAAGTTCTTCTCCATTGTTTTAGTTTTGCCCCGTTTCCTCCCCTTAAATCAGCAGTACCCTATTTGCAGAAATGTAAAGAACTGTAACTATTACCTGAGTCACACCCACTAGTAGGCAAATGCAGACAGCACATTTTCACAAATAAGATATCCCATTTCAAATAACTTGTTAATCTCTTTTTTCTGTATTTGTGTACGCACACATGTTCATGTTTGTGCATGTTAAGTCTGAACCTGCGCTGAGCACCTAAAATGACATACATACTATTTTCAGATATTCCGCTGCTATCTAATTGTTCAGGTGTTTGTGTGTGTAATCTGTCTTGTTTCACTTTGCTAGTGCATATGTACCAGCAACTGGAGAAAAGAGCTTTCTCTCCCTGGTTAGGTTTATTGTTCTTAATAGAAAAGAAAAAACTTAGCAAAACTTAGCAGATGATACACTCATTTCTCATTATGGTCTCTTGGCCCACCTAGTGCACCCAACTTGCAGTAAGTTTGCATGTTTCTTTAAACCATATAAGAGAATAAGTTCACTAAGGATAAATCTAAACCATTGTCAAGATTTGCCCTACAGTGCTTCCTGACATCCCCCAATTATTCAGACTAGGGAGCTGGTGTCTGTATGCTGCATCTACCATGCCTGGACTTCCATTTCATTGAAATCAGGCTGTGGATAACGAGGGAGGCCAATGTATGCCCAGCTTGTCCTTTCATGCGGTAAGGAATACTTAAGTCATGTAGTCAGGCCTCTTTTATGGATGTAGTCTTTATGGGACCATAAGTGATGCTATTTTGCATTCTTTTGCAAAGCTAGAAACACTGTCTTTATTATATCTAGTTGAATATTTGCACAGAGCTCAAATTTCTGTAATGAGAAAATTTGAGAAAAATTAAGGAAATGTTAAACTGGAGAGATAGCATAGCTCCATTGAAGTAGTGCTGATTCAAAACAAGCAGGCAGTCAGGTCCTGTATGTCACATCGACTTATGGGCCATGTTCTGGCTACAAGGTACCATTAGGTTTGCTGACTGCTACAAAAAGCCCACAGACTGAAACCAAGACTACTGGAGAAAAAGCAAAACAAACTTATGGCATATGGGAACTTTTCCACCCCTCTCCCAGCAGGATCAGATCCACAGTGATTCCTCTACCCTGGTTTTCACCAGCCCTTCTGTGTCTTCCTCGGTTTTATTCTCCTTAGCCTCTTTATGAAAACAGCTGCAGAGTTGTACTGTATGATGGGATAAAAAGACATTGGTCATAAAAGAGGAAATTTAGTAGATTGTCTACTAAAATGAGAAAATTGGGAAACTGAAGGTAAAAACTTGTTTTTTTAATGTCCAGCAACGTGTTGAACTATACCCAGGAGAGAAAAATAATTAAATGAACAAGAAATGCCAAAAGCCAGTAGTTCTACATTGCTTTTCATTCTTCTAACTCCTTTATTTAATAAATGCTTTGCTCTGAATACAGAGATTAATAAAAAGCTCATGATAGAGATTAACATTTTGTTCTATATTCATTGTTTCACCTGATATAAAATGGAAACTGAAAGCACTTTGTTAAATGGACTGAAAATTTGAAAGGTTGTGTAATTTCATTGTACCTTCTAGAAGTACCTCTCGAACATTAATCTGAAAAGCTGGTTTGTAGCTGCCAAAAGCATTTTTTCCTCAGGGATCCCTGCACACCTTCCAATATGGTACAGTGACCTCTCCTCTCCTCTCCTCTCCTCTCCTCTCCTCTCCAATTCAATTTAATTCATTTCATTTCATTTCATTTCATTTCATTTCATTTCATTTCATTTCATTTCATTTGCAGTGATTCATGGTTTTAGAGGTAAAAACCTGTCACACATGGCTGGAGTAGGCAGCACGTGCTGCATGAGGGAGGAAGGACCACAAGGGAGTGCAGAGATGCATGAAGAGAACACTTACACATAAGAAGAATTCTGGGTTTGCAATGACCATTTAGGGAAATGGCTGGAGGGCAAAAGATGCAAATACACTGAAAGACAGGAAAAGATAAGGTTACTGAAACAGAATCGAATACTTTCCATTGACTACTACTGTTAGAATTTAGGACTTCATTCTTGTAACCTCTAAATCTAGTTACCCTAACTTTGTTAAGGTGATCAGTGCACTCTTACCTTTGACTCCCTTTGTTAAAATTTCTTTCTATGGTGCAGTTAAAAGTCAAACTTCCTATCTGCTATATGTCGTTAAAAATATTCCATGTAGAAGGAGTTGCTCTAAAAGAGCACTGTGTTTTGAATTACCTTATTTCTTTTAAATAATTATAGTTTAAGTGTCACTAGGACATGGATATCTTTCTGTAGATTCTTGAAATTGTATTTGTTTTTCTATCTGTACAAAGGGCTGGAAGTAGCTTATGCAAATCAGGTTAGATGTCAGAAGATGCCCACTATGTCAAATACAAAGCTATTGTTTTCATGTGATTTTTTTTAACTCTTAGTCAACTTTATCTCAGTTTGCACGGTGGGGTAGAAAGAAAACTGACAAACGTAGTCATTTTTCCTAAAGTGTTGCTGGGTCTTGTGAAGCACGGGTAACATTTCAGAAACATTTTCTTCTAGTAGGAATATATATTTTTTGGTTCATATGATGGTTAAAAATGTTAAAATTTTTATAGAATGAAAATTCCATTTTACAGCCCATTTCACCTTTGGGCTGCTGGCAGATCATTTTGGGCTCTGATCATTGAACATGTTGCTCCTGAAAGCAGAGTTCAGGTCCTTGCCTCTCATGGAGAGACAAGCACAGTACTCTAGTATATGATTGTTTTCTTTAGTAGCACTGTAAGGACCTAGAAAGCCATAATTCCTCTCTCCCCTTCTCTCTTTCACTCTGCCTCTAATCAGTTGGTGCACTAGTTCTTAGAGGCAAGAGTAGGAAAACTTTTAATTTCATGTATGAAATTTCCCAGCTGAATTGCCTTGAGGTATTTTTTTTTCTTTTCTTTTTTTTTTTTTTTTTTAATCTCTGAGGCCATAGAGTGGATGGCATCAAAAAAGCAGCGTCTACTGTTATGATGGTAAAGTACTGAACTTCACTGCAGTGCTCACCGAATTGGAGATATTTAGAGGAACAGGGAATAAAAAAGTGTTCATTTTATTTGCTGTCGCTATTATACATTAGTACATAAAAATATCTTTTTAATCTTAAAAAGAAATAGTCCAACTATTCATTCATGACAGAAACACCTGCTGACCATTAAGTATTTGATTGGCAGTGACTGAATTTTGTTTCTGGATTTCTCATTGTATAATAAGATGAGAAAAGAAGGGAATGAAAAGCAGTCTGTGCTCTCCCACTAATACTGAGGGTCACAGAATCACAGAATGGTCAGGGTTGGAAGGGACCTTTGGAGATCATCTAGTCCAACCCCCCTGCCAGAGCAGGGTCACCTACAGCAGGTTGCACAGGACGGCGTCCAGGCAGGTTTTGAATGTCTCCAGAGTGGGAAACTCCACAACCTCTCTGGGCAGCCTGTGCCAGTGCTCTACCACCCTCAAAGTAAAGAAGTTCCTCCTCATGTTAAGATGGAACTTCCTATGTTCAAGTTTGTGCCTATTACCACTTGTTCTGTCACTGGGCACCACTGAAAAGACTGTTCCCATCCCCCTGGTACTCTCCCTTTAAGTATTTATAAGCATTGATAATATTCCCCCCTCAGTCTTCTTTTCTCTAGACTAAAAAGACCCAAGTGCCTCAGCCTCTCAGAAAGATGCTCCAATCCCCTAACCATCTTAGTAGCCCTTTGCTGGACCCTCTCCAGCAGATCCCTCTCCTTCTTGAACTGGTTCAAGAGCCCAGAACTGGACGCTCCAGATGTGGCCTCACCAGGGCAGAGCAGAGCGGGGGATGACCTCCCTCGACCTACTGGCCACACTCTTCTTGACGCACCCCAGGATGCCATTGGCCTTCTTGGCCACCAGGGCACATTGCTGGCTCATGGTCATCCTGTTGTCCACCAGGACTCCCGATCCCTTTCCACAGAGCTGCTCTCCAGCAGGTCAGCCCCTAACCTGTACTGATGCATGGGGCTATTCCTCCCCAGGTGAAGGACCCTGCACTTGCCCTTGTTGAACTTCATAAGGTTCCTCTCCGCCCAACTCTCCAGCCTGTCCAGGTCACTGGTCCAGAAATAACAAATTCTCTGTTAAAATATTATTTGTTGAATGTATGGATTTGAGTATGTGGGTTTTAGCATCCATTTTCTTTTCCCATTATGACTCACCATTAGTGTCTGAAAGCAAGAGAGGATATAAGATACCAAGTAATAGTGATGTAGTAGGGATTTCCGGGATAACTGTAACTGGTTCAATATGTCTATATGTGTGTAGATATATTTTTTGCTGCCAAACAATGCTAGTTTGGGACCCAGAAGCCCCATCTATGTTTGCTTCTCAACAAAGACAAATTAGCCTGGACACACAAGGCAGCATGAGGCTGATGCAGGCATGTTGTGTCTAGCACTGGAGCTAGCACCTCCAAAGGGACTTGGGTAGCTCTCTTTGTCTTTCCTTTGCCTCTTACAGCAATATCATAAGAAACTGCAAAGGGAGACAGTTATTGATTCACTCTGAGAGCCAAATCAAATAAGTCAGATGAGTTATCGGCTTCTTTCTGAAGCTGAGAGCACCATGAACAGGCACAAAAGATTCTGAAAGGCACCCAAATTTATGAGATAGCCAAGGCTAAGTTTTTTATTTTCTTAGTTCTAGTTACACTAATAACAGAGGCAAGGAGCAAGCTGTGTCTATGTATAAACAAAAATGCTTTCAGAGTTTTAAGATGGACATTTTAAAAAAATTGTTTTCATGATGCTCCTTTGTGGGAAGAGGTTGGCAATGGAAAGGAAGGAGTGTGACCCCTTAGGTAAGGGATGCCTACTTTTCATCTTCTTGTAACCAGAGATTAAAGAAAGCATCTGTGTTTTCCTCCTGAGGTCAATTGTATGTAGGTGTAAGGGGATTTACTTAAAGTTTCCCTTTATTGGATAAGCATCACCAAGAAGCTGCAGAGTTGTAGGAGGCTGGTATTCGTATCACACCTGGCTGCTTTAAAAAGCAAAAAGCTGATCCTATAAATACATGTTTTAAAACCAGTCTGTAAAGAATGGCCATGAAACAATAATAGAATAAAAGTCAGATGAATACTACATTTTGTCAAACTGGTATATAAGACAACGCCACACTTTAAATGTTTCCAGTCAGTGACAAAGTGACAAATTTTCTTATCTTGGTTATGAAATGCTTTATTCCTATATACCCAAGGATTAAACATTACAGAACATACATAAACTAACTGATATATTTTTGCATTGTGCATTATAACATTGATTACTTCAACTTGCTTTTACTTACAATGCAGTTGGTGATTTCTCCTTGTCATGGAGGAAAGTGGAAGAAAATATAAACACATACACTGTTTAACTATCAAACTATCTAACTGGAGAAGGGTTGGCCAGTTAGCAACAAAAGAAACATGAACACACGTATGTTGATAAAGGTTCATTTCAAAATCATCAGGTAGAAAATGGGTATTTTATTTGATAAGAAAAGTCACCTTATATAGACATTCTGCACCAGGCCAAGAAACTGGCCAATCCATTCAAACCAATACATTTTAAAAATACTTATAAAGACACAGTAGTCAGGTTATATGATGATTTGATACTGCACATGATGATGACTTATTTTTTGTCAAGTTTAGTTAACTTGTCTTCCAGGTTCTTTTGGGGCCTGATAGAGAGCTGTACAGATTGTGACCATGTAAGTCTTTTTCCATACTAACACTAACAATAATAATAGTAACATAAGTTATGACATTTTCTATTTAGAACTAAATCATAGGGAAAATGATTTTTCCCCCTGGATCTAAATTTTGTTAAGAAAGTCACGCTAAAATTGGTTAAGATGAAGCAAAATGCTTGGAATTTCTAAAGACTCCGTGTTACTTTATATGTCATTCATAGCAAAAGAATGTATTTAGCTTACTGTGTTTATCTTGCAATCACTTCACAGTTCTGGGTCCAGTAAGACAAGTTATTGGGAGAGCAATAAAGCATAGGCTGAAATCCCAGAAAAAAAGAGTAGTTTCACAGAATACTTAGAGATTGCATCAGTCCAGTTCAATGTGCAGCAGCCTGCCATCTGGGAACACATAAGGATCAGAGAAGCCTCCAGAAGGAGTTGATTTGGTTCCAAGATGAGCAGAGTAATTATTATCTTGGTTCCCAAAGTAGGATGCAGCACAGAAGGAAACACCTGAAGCTGTATTATGAAGATATGGCAGCAAGTTTGGGGTTTGGTGTGAGGACTTTGATTTAGCCTTGGAAGCCTAACAAATAGAATTTCATAGTATCTCTGAAATACTCAAAACCTCTTCTGATTTTTACCAAGACTGATTGAATAACAAAAAAAGAAATATTTTTGTAATAAATCTGTAATAAAAAAAAAAAAACAACATTATTTTCTAGACTATATTTTTAATAGTGAAAATTAAATCACTTCCAGGGCAATATTAAAACCAAGATTTGACATTTTGACTTACTCAGGGTTTTATCATTTCAGCAGTCTTTCTTTTCAGTCATTATGAGCTACAAAACTTGCATTTGCACATTCATACCTGCAATTCTGACACTTCCAAGACTTAGCATCTTTTAGGTTCTGCTTAACATCTTTTTGAATTCTTGAATACACTGGGAGAACTTACCATTCAGAGGAGGTAACAGGGATGAGATATTAATTTCTGAACTGGAATTGTGTTTGAATTACACAAAAATACACAGGAATATTACACAAGAATAAGTTGAAGGGTATGACTTCACTTTTCTTGGCAAATTCCTTATCCACCACTGAACTGATAGTAGTAGTAGTATATGTATGCTATATCAATATTAAAAAGTGTAAATACATATTTGAGTGGCACTGCACCATTCCAGATCAAACCTTGTCACTTCCTTTCAAACCTCAGATTCACACAGCTGTTGAGAACAGATAACTCTTAATATACATGCAGAGTTTTCCCTGGGATTTTTCTCTTTTCAAATCACGTGACTGATAAAATTTTGTAACTTCTACCAAACTGTTAGCCTCTGACCACGGAAATAAATGAAGAGCAGTATCTTCTGGTTCTCAGGCTCCCTGCTGTGATTAGTAATGAACTTAATTTCTGGTGTGGGTCCCCTGTCTGTTCCCATGAGCCAGGTCTCTACAGATCGTATTTCAAATTTGAATGAGATGACTGAACATAAAAGTTCCAGGAAAATTATTTCCTTAGCCTTCTGGAATCATTCATATCAGTGTTTGCAAATGTCTCCCTCAAAATGAAATGTAGGAATCCTGTACTGGATTTGAAAAGGAAAATGAAAACAAAATAATAATAAAACTCCCTAAATAGCATTGTAATGAAGGTCATTTCTTTTCCACAGGGAATTATATGAAACAACTGCCTACTTGGGGATGACAGACTAGAAAGGCAACTCTTGTGTAATCTACTTCTTTACTGTAAAAAATAAGAAATGTTATTGATACAGGCTGAATAAATATGTGTAGCATCATACTGATTTATCTCTTTTTGTTCCCTGGGTACATGTGAGCTTAAAAAACTGCTCACTGTTGCATTTAAATTTTTATCAGTGAGATTTCAGGTGTTAACAATGTCATACTTTATCTCTTCTGGAAAAATCTTAAGAAGTAGTGAAGCTTTCATAAAGATACACAAAATTGAATTGAGGGATTTTTTTGCATTATATTGTGAACACTATTTGTTAAAGGGAATGTAAATAGATGTTTTGGGCGAACCACTGTTATGAAAAAAAATTTCTAGAATTTACTCTCAATCTGCATGTTTATAAAATAGACACATTTCTGTTTTTATTTATCCATTTATTTTGAGGATATGAGAGAAAAAAGTGTCCTTTATCTCAAAAAACACCATCTTGAATGCAGAGATAAATGCTGACTGTGTAAATTTCATTCGAACACTTCACATTGAATTTTTGAATAATTCAAATTCAGGAAAAAAATGGAAGACCTAAACACCAAAACCCTGAAGTATTTGAGAAATAGTGTTTGATCAATTTTTGAAACCTTTGATATTGAATATAGTTCTATAGGTGTATTTCTTTGTGTATTTGCTGTGTACATATGATGGTATGTCAGTTAGAAAGGAAACCAATAAATGGACAGAAAACAAACAGAAATGGAGACTAAGATTCACAAGTTCTTTCAAATGCCCTTGTAAAATACTTCTCCAGCAGAAAGGTGAAGGGAAAATTTTCTCAAAAGGAAAAGATTAATCAGAAATTTTTAGTCAGCTATAATACTGCTCTCTTTCCAAATTCTTGTTTGAGCACTGAACAGTCAGCTGTCAGGTGATGAACAGTTCAAAGTACCTTCTCTAAGGACTTAAATAGGATCAGCCTTTTTGAAAATCTGACCCTGGCTTAATGGTCTAGACACGCTGAAAATGTATTAGTGGTTTATGGCTCAACATAGGTGATTTTTACATGAAATCTTGCATCCCCACTCAGATCTCTCTGCAGCACCCTGACATGCTCCATTTTCCTGTCTGAAACAGCTTCTCTGTTGGTGAAGCCAAGGAGAACTTGTTCATGGGAGTACCATGTGAAGTCCTGCCTTAAGAGTTTTCAGGTTTTCAAGTTGGTTGAGCAGCACTCCAGCCCTGTTCTAGGAAGCACATGTACAGGAATGCAGTCTATGGGTTTGTCCTCATGTCAAGAGAGTTTAAAAGGTCAGGAGAGTTTGCAGGTGCTCCAGCACTGTCTCCGGGCTCTTGAGCTGAGACAGAGGTATCAGTGATAGTGTCTTAGAGATGTTGCTGTCATTGCTTCAGGTTCTGAGCACAGGAAGGTTTTCAAAAGAGTCTCATCATTTTTTGGTGGGACGTTATATTTTCACGTGAGACTTGTCTTTTTGCACTTCTCTATATGCCCAGTTGAAAGAAGAATGGCATTGCACAAAGTGTTGGTTCAGCATGGCATCTGACATCGATCTCAGCCAAGCATTTTAGCAGTTTCTCTCCTTGAACAGTTCCTTAGCTGTCTGTCACACTTACCCTGCAGCTAGCAGTGGAGCCCACTAATGGGAGCAGTTCATCCAGTTTTCTGTGTTGTTCTTACCAGGATCTGAAACCTCGTTCTGCTCAGAGGTGAACTTCTCACGCCCTTCTGAACAAGCCAATCCAGCATTCCCGTTGCCCAACTGAGATCTTCATCCTTGACATTCTTTTAGATGCCTGGGGAATAGCAACCAGCTACAAGACCCCTAATTATGTCCTCTCTCTGGTAGTCTAGAACTGTTAAATTACAATTTCCTCTCCTTCTCAGAGTTCCCTGTGGAAAAGGAGAGTGAAAATGCATGGTCAGACAACCGTTGCAGCTACAGTCTCTCCTCCAGCACTTGCCTCTGGAAGGAGACAGCGGGTTCAAGAAGCATGCATGTAATGTATCCTTCAGGTGCTGAGGTGTGGGCTGAGACCACCAAAGGGCCTGATAAAGAGGATTACACTATCCCCTAGCCCTTGAGAACATCATTCCTGATTTGGCAAAGAATGGGGCTGTGAGGAAACATGTATGCTGAAATTTTGGGACACTAAGGGCATTTATCTTTTTATTACTGATGATCCTCAGTAACCACTACCCCTTCTTGTTCAGCAGAGCTCTGTTCTTCAAAGAACAGCGGCAAGTGCGGGCTATTTTATCTTAGTAGCAGCATGCTCTCCCCTCAGCAGCTGTGTCTGAATTCTTAAATGTAGAGCACTGGGAAAGTTACAGATTACATCAGTCCAGTTAATTTTCAGAGCAAAAACTCTGCTGCTCTCCCCCTCCCACTCCCAACACTGACAGTGCTCATTTTCTAAGTGACACTACTGCTCTTTTAAGTGACACTACTGCTCTTCCAAAGCGGCAGTAGCAGCTTCTTTCTCTTCCTTCTGTTCTCCTCAGCTGTCTGTGTGTCTTGTACTGCCAGATTTTCAGCAATGGTCCCTTTGCAATGGCCAAGGTTCACAGACTGTGGAAGGACAGAAAAACATATGCCTTTTGATTGCTGCTTTCCAAAGGAAGGCACACGGCTGCCTTTGTTCTTGTTGATATGCCTCTGCCCTGGGTTTTTGCACCATTCTTAGTATGGCATTGCTGAGCTTCCCACAGGCACCATTCCTTTTCTCTTGCCAGAGATGTATCAGCTTGTTTTTCATGTTTTAGGTTGCTTTTTCCCACTAGGTATGGTTCTATTATTTCCTTTGACAGCAGTTTCCTAATGCCACTTTTGCCCTTGTACAGCAGGTCTTTCCCTTCCTTCCCTTCAGTGCCCCTATTCCTTCCTGCAGCACTTTCCAAGGTCTGTTCTGCACCGGCTTTCCACTTCACCCAGAGGACAGACAACCTCTTCTTCCTCTGCCATATTCTCTCTAGCTATTAATTTCCTGTTTGCCTTTTCTTGTTTGCTGTTTTTCTCTATACATGGCCACATCCTCCCACCCTTCGTAAACCAAATATGTCGAAAAACATCTCATGACCTGTGCTTCTGCTTTGTTTTTTCATGCCTGTATAACTCTAGTACCCACTGCTGGTTGACAACACTGAATACTTTGTATCCCCAGTACAACTTTCTTCCACAGACTTACTACACTATGCTTTTGTACAGTGATTGCTGAAACTGTTCCCATCCTCTTGCTCTGTTCTCCTGCAAGTCCTTCTCCTTTTTCACTCCCATTTTGCCAAATTATTTTTTGAACTATAGCTATTCAATCTTTCCCTGTGTGCATTCAAGCAGCAATGCGCTTCCCTCTCAGGACCATCTCTTGCCTTACATTAGCTGCTGACTGTCCATTGTGCTGTGTTAACTTGGAGCCCAGTCCTCCTCTTTGCTGCCATACAGACCTCTGACCTTTCATACCACGCTTCCACAAACAGTTTCTAAGTTCCTGCTTTTGTATGTGCTTGTAATCTTCTTTCCTCTAAACTCAGGAGATATCCTCTCTCATTTTGCAAGCCTAGTAAGGACAAGTGTTTATCAAATTCTGAAGGCAAGGGTGCACCAACTTTAAGGACCTCTTCTAGAAAATGAAGCTTTTAGATTTGATAGTGCTGGTGGGCTTATGCAGTGGATTTTGTGAATAGCTTTTTCTTTCCCTTTGTCTCAGGCAATTATAGCAATCTCTACCTCTTCTGTCCTATCACATGTGTGAGTTAATTGGTTGGGTATTTTCTGCTTGAAAATACTAGAAGAATCAATCCCTTCTTTTCCCACTGAGACAAGATATTATTCTTCACTGTAGTCTTTCCTAAGTGAATTTGTTTTCTTGTTGTCCCGGATGACCCAGGCACTGTCCAGCTTCAGAGACCACTGTGCTTGCCATATTTTAACAGGTACACACTCGTGTGATCTGATCCTTTGCCACTGTAGCTGCATTGCTGGTTCTTGGCACAGTGCTTTGAAAGGTGCCCTTCATCTTGGACGGTTCTGCTCCCCCTCTTTGCCATCCAGCACTACAGTCTCCATTCAATCTCCCCACCTGTGCTGCTTCTGGACCTTCTCTGGAGCACAGGAACTTCTCTGTTCATGAGTAGCTCTTCTCATAGGAAGGAACTCCTCTCATCATGTCTTACGTTTCAGAAAGCGGTACACCTAACTGCCATGCAATACTGAATAGTTCTTGAGAAGTTGTGCCAAAACTTACTCCTGCATCTGTGAGTTAGTAACCCCCCATAATCACAGAAAAACATTTAAAATCTCCAGAAAATAATGGGAATTTATGGCTGAAGGTTTGAAATTTGGTGTTGATAAAATCTTGGGGTGGTATGGATAGATTTTAAACAATGTGATTAATTTAAAATGGACAGAGGAAGAAGCAGCTTCAAACTCATAAGAACTAGATAAGTGTGGGACATGCAAATTGACACGGAAGTCCTTGCTAGGGAGATCCTGCTAACCAGGCCTTTTGGCATAGTTGCACAGATTTTGTGCATTGAGGAGGCCAAGCTCTGCTCATTGCACTTCTACTGGTGTGCATCTGTAGACACATAGTATAGCATCGTGTCTTGAGCCCAAAGAGGCAAATGGCATCTTGCTTCATTGTTCCTTTGACAATGGTAGACTCACATTTTAAAATCTATTTTAGATATCTACCACAAGCATGTCTTAAGGGATCTATGAAAGTGAATGGTTAAAAAGAGGTCATGAGCTTGATGTGAAGTTCTTTGTCCTGATTTCAACAGCACTTGGAGATTCAATGTGGGATTTAATATGGTTTGAATCCGGTTTAGGGAGAAGAGAGACAAGAGTTTTTGGCTGATCTTTTTCAAGCTCTTCTGCTTTCAGCCTTCATGACACAGCATAAAGTCCATCATGTTGCACATTGTTTTTTGTGGACTTTTTTTTTATACATCACAAAAAATATTTCTGTGTATGTGGGTGCTATTGTTGCTAGCTATCTGTCACCATAAATATTCATGGAACCTTTGAAGCTACTCATCTTAGACATGATTCATAAAACTTTCTGGTCATTCAGACAGAAAGACAGATATTTTATAAACATGGCACTCTTTAAAATATCCATACTGTTCAGTAGTTTTAGTATCCCATAATGCTTTTATGTGAAATAGAAGAAAGACCAATTGTGGATGCTTATTTTAAAAAATGATAGTGATAAATCATATAAATTAAAGATGTGCTTTTTCCAGTAAAATAATCAGTGAACATTAACAGTGTAGCATGCTGAAAATTATAAAGCGTCATTAAATCTCTTAACAATTGAGCTTTTGAATTGAAAAGAGTCACAGAATCGAGCATTAATTATAAAGGTATAAGGAAATAAGCTTCTGTATTTGATGTCACGTTACACTTAGATTTATAATTGATCTTTTTTTTTTTCAGTTTGAATTCAACTTGCTCTGAATGAGGTTTATTGTACAGACATTACATCTAACATAGATGAGATCTTCTTGGCTCTCTGACAAATATATGGTTACTATAAATTAGAGATCTTTCTCCGAATGGAAGGAATTAAAAACCTGGATGACAATATCTTGTACTAGATGTGAATGGACTTGCATGGCTCCTCCACATTGCTTAATAAGAAAACCCCACATAAATTGTTGAATCAAAGTAGCTACATTTGAGTGTATGTTTTATCAGGAAAACTCAGATATCATGAGGGAACTGTCACACCAGCTAATACACATTCCAGATTTTCAATATCACTGTGCAAAAGACAACACAGAATTTTCACATCTTTTTAAATTTAAAACAGTTTAGAGACCCGAAAGGTGTGTGGTGACCCTTCTTCTTGCCGTCATGCAACTGGATAATTCTGCTGAGAGATGGAATGTGCAATAGCACATATTCTCTGTAACCCTTCCCAATTTCTCTTGGTTACATTGGTCAAACTCTGTGGCTGTTACCACCCTTTGTTTAGTTGCAGAGTGTGTTTGAGGGAAACCGAGTTCCCCTTTTGTGTGAACCATGGTGTGGGTGGGTATGTTACTGAAATGCTGAGTGTCATCCTGTTCTGGAATAATGACACGGCTGGAGCAGCCAGCCAGGCTCAGGATGTCCCAAATGTTTTAGGAGATTTCTTTATACAGAGTCTGCAACCTAGTTAGAAGAACCTTATGTTTCCAAATGTAAGTAACTCATGTTGTCTTTTCTCCTCAGGAGATGATCAGTAATGTGAACAAAATTCTGGATCAAAAGCAATAGTTTAAATACTATTTTTTTAATACATGGAAATATTAAATATTTTTTCCTGTGGTATTTTAAATTTCTCACAAAATATATCAATATTGGCCCCTGGACTGAACATTTCTGGAAGGCTAATAAACAGCTGGGTTCTTTGGCTTTATCATCCTCTTTTAGTCTCTCCTATTTGCCATTAACTACCTGTAAAAGCCGACCATATCTGGCATTCTTGCTAAAATAAAACACCAGGAAAAGTGTGGAGTACTCCTGGGTATTTATTTAATAAGTGAGATGTCTTTGGAAAATAACTGCTGCTATGTAAAGTATTTGTTTTCCAGTTCACGCTCAGAGCTTCTCAGTGCTACTTAAAATGTCCGTAACAGAAATGAGAATCCTCCATGATCTGCTCCCTCTCAGTGCTGAGCCAGAATACTCAAACTCCATGGAGGAAACTGCCAAATGAGAATTTTCCCGATACTAGTTGTAGTAGACAGTAGTATATAGATGTACAGTAATATGCATTCATTTACGTTAAGTAAGCAGTAGGTTTGAATGCTGAAACTAAATTTTATTTTAAAAATCAACTTGAAGCATCCTTCCTCAGCTTCTGCACAGATGCTGTTCTGTAAGGGAAGAATCCACCATTATGGACCACTAGGTATTGTCTTCTGTTCTCAATTTAAAATATTTCCAAACAGATCATGTGTGCATGGATGTATATGTATTTCCAGACACAAGACAGCTAAATAAACACACTGGGTAACTATAGAGTAGAAAACTGAATGCTAAAACTGTCTTGTGACACAGCAGCTTTAACACGGTAGATAGCTGCAGCTTGCCTATAGTCTGAAAGGAGCAGCTGTCCTGTAAAAGGCCTGATGATGAAAAAGAGATGACTCTAACCTGTAGGAAGACTGGAAGAAAGGGAAGCAGAGCAGGGAAGAGAGACCCTTGATAAACATGGTTTGAATACTGATCTTTGGAAATGTTGTTTAATCCAAATACCATATTTTGAGATGTATGGCTCCTGTAATAGTCTTACATCTATGAGACACTGTTGTTGTTGTTACATGTAGTGACAAAGCTTCTGAAACCAACAGCAGGCATTTTTCTTTTAGCTCCAAGGCAGTGACAGGGAAGAAAGACATCCTCTGAGAAAGTAATGAATGACAACACTGTTACATCTGCTCAGACTAGTTAAAAAAGTGAAATAATATGAATAGCAGTTTGTTTCCAAGTTTTGAATGTTCTTTCCTTCTCCACACATCAGATACAGTTATGTTCACCTTCAACACAAGGGTCCAGCCTGCTTTTGCTGTACTACCAACATGACCTCTCCCTCAAGGGCATTTTTGGAGTCTGTAAAAGAATCACTCAAAGAAGACTAAACTTGCAGTGACTGGAGAGCTGACATTATGCTATATTCTGCTTCTAGCAGAGAAAAGAAGAAAAGGGGCTGGCTGAAGAAGCATCAGTGCCAAACTTCTCCTTGTCTGTGACTTCGGATCTGGTGAACTTACTGGCCAAGGATAACTTAAAAAAGCTCAAAGGTCACATGGGAAGAGGGTAATCAAATATATTTTTCCAGACCTTTTGCCTTATTTTACCCCAGTGTGCAATGGCAAGCCTGTGAGACTTTTTAGGAACCACCTGTCTTTAAATTCTTCCCTGAAGCTGCATCTTTCTTCTTCAGATGTGAATGTGTTGCATAAGTTACAATGTAGCATTTGCCATTATAAAAAGTTAATTGCTTTTCCAGTCAGAGCCCTGAAAAGTACCCTCTGTATGCCACTGGATTCAGCCTCAAAATAAGTCCATGCAGTCAACATTTTTGTTAACGGATGTTGATAGGTGTTGTGGTTTAACGCATGCAACCACTCACTCACCCCCCCTAGTGGGACAGGGGAGAGAATTGGAGGGCAAATGTGTCAAAACTCATGTGTTTAGGTAAAGACAGTTTAGTAATAAACAAACCAAACCAAAACAACCCCCAAACAAATGAACAAAAACCCAACAACACCAGCAAAACACCAGCAAAAAAACCCAGGAAGAACAAGGGATGAAGAAAAAAACCCTTGCTCATCAACAACCAATCAATGCCCAGACAGTTTCCAAAAAACAGCAGCCGTAGCCAGCTTCCACCCCACAGCTTTTATTGTTGAGGACAACATTGTATGGTATGAGATATCTCTTTGGTCAGTTGGGGTCAGCTGTCCCAGCTGTGTCCCCTCCCAACTTCTTGTGCACTCCCAACCCACTCACTGGTGGGGTGGGGTGAGAAGCAGAAAAGACCTTAACATCGTGCAAGCACTGCTCAGCAGTAATTAAAACATCCCTGTGTTATCAGCACTGTTTTGGTCACAAATCCAAAACATAGCCCCATACCAGCTACTATGAAGAAAACTAACTCTATTCCAACCAAACTCAATACAACAGAACAGTGTAAACGTTGCCTACAGGTATGTAAAAATGTACAGGAAAGTTCTAAAAGAATTTGAACTCCACCACGTTACAGCCTGCCTTTGGGAACTGAAATTCTCAGAGAAGCGTCATCTCAAAATATTAAAGAAAAAAAAGTGCAAATTTTCTCCATCAGTTAAGACATTGGCAACAGCCCTTGAGAGCCAGTTGATCTTAAGGTTTTTTACTTTGTTGAACTCTCAAGTGCTGCTGCTAGACCTTTACATCATATAAAGGAGTGTGGAAATTATGTGTAATTTGGCATTTATATGAGCTAAAAATACTAATCCTGCTGGATCAAAGAGACTGTTCAAAACAAACACACAAGCAGAGAAATAAAATCTTCAGGCTCACTGGAATGTTTACAGAGTAAGGAGGATCTTGCTTTTCAGAACAGAGGTCAAATTTATATTATCTCTTAACTGAAAAATGTACTTCATAGCAGTAGACTTCGTAAAACTTGCCCTAACCAAAAATAATTATCTGAAAAGATCATTATTTAGCTGTTAGCTTGCCGTGCTTACTTCCAGAGGTAAACGTAACAAAGTCCCCTGTTTTTAAAAAATAGAAGTGACCAGGAAATTATTTTGTTAGAAACTTTTTTGCATATTCATGAGTATACCAAAAATTTATGAATACCTGTTAGCCACCTGGTGAAAATTTGCTAACAAATATAATGGAAAATCTGAAAGGGATATTGATACTAAAGAAATAACTGAAATCTTAATATCTGTCTAGAACTTCAGAGTGTTATGAGATAATTCTTATAGAAAAAGAAACCCCTGTAAAATCTGTTGAGTTTGTGAGATCATGGGAGTACACGTAAAGCTACTTGAAAAACAAAAAGGGTAAAAAATAAACATTTTAGTGGGGCTGCTTAGTTTGGAAAATATAAATATAATATGCGTTCCTAACAAATAAGACTGACTCACAGAACATTCAAAATCTTAAAAAAGTGTGGTATGCATAGTATGCACTACTTGCAAGATAACTTGCGGATGTCAAAAAAAAATGGTTTTAAGAATCTCATTTCCATCAGAAAGAAGATTAAACTTTTTATTAATATTTTCATTTCATACAACAGTCATCCAAAAAATAATAAAATACACCTCCAAGACAGCAAGTTGACCCTTGTCCCTATAAAAAGACATTCAAACTGTATTTCTTATGAGCCAAATACAGAGATTAAAATTAAACTAGGATTTTGTAAAATTTATAGATACTTATGTACATTTGGCTGAACTCAGAAGAAAATCCTAGAAGACAAAATTTATATATCTGCTTATTCAGCTGTCTCTACAGTATATAAATTAGAAGAAATAAGAAATCTTTGTCTGAGTTCTCACTTTGTTCACTGGAAGGACGAGAAATCACACTGAGACAATACAGGAGGACTTGGCACAGACCTCTCTGGGGAACAGGAAACGAGATACTTGAGTGAAGACTCTCTCTGTGAGGTTATCCAAATGGGAACATGGTCAATGGCACAAGACTCCTGGGCATAGATAACCTCTCCTCATGCCTGTTCCTGCCTTTTTTTTTACCTACAGTGGGACAAGTTCTGTTTTTTTGAATCTGCTGTTTTCTGAGACTTTCTTCAACTTCTTCACAGTAGCCTGCTGTTTCAGTCCTCAGCTTTAACCCCAACCTCACCTCACCTCGGCCTCTTGCCCAGCCCTGTTTAGGTTTCCAGGCTGCCTCTTTACATGCTCAGCTTCCCATTGAATCATCCTTTACAATCCTGCAGTGTCCTCTCAGCAGGACTCAATCCATCCTGGGTGGCTCCCTCTCAGTAAGTGACCACATCTCACCACTCACTTCTGTCACTTTCCACCCTCCACCCAGCTAACACAGAGCTGGCGTAATATGGGCAAGAGGGACGCCTCCTCTCCTTCATAAGAATGTTGATCCTGGATTAGGACTTTTGGAATTCAGCTGCTTGAAGGGGTTGATTGTATCTTGGCCAGACCCTTGTGAAGGACTCTGCAGCTGTTTGGAGGAGGGGGAATGGGTCTGGGAAAATGGAGGATGCTTTTTGGTAAAGGAGAGAAGGGGCGCGATGATTGTGGGCAGGGAGGATGCCATGGGGCACTTGTGCCCACTTTTAGGTGTATGTAGAGAGTTATGACCCTGTAGCTCTTAAACTCCCAGCGTAAACCATGACAAAAACTTCTGTGTGGAATTAATTATTTTGATGGATACAAACTACGCGATTGTGCTGTGGTTTCCAGCTCACTCACTTGGGGTCAGTATCATTATGTCTGCATGTCAAAACAGAGGAGTATTTTTGACCTTGTCAGAAACTTCCTAGGTAATAATTTGTTACTCTCACATTTTCACAAATGAATACTCTTTATCTTCCTTACACAATTTTGTAGGAAATATTTTAATAAAAGATTCTATGAGTGATAGTTTCACCTGGTAAAGTTAATCAAACCATTTAACAAAATGAGCACTACTACTGTACTTTCAAAGTCTTAAGGAATCAGTCAAAAAATAATTGTTCTGTTACCTTTATTGATACTTCTGTTGATGACTTCTTTTAATGTGGTGCTCAGTACATTTCAGGGTTTTCAGCTCTGTCCAAAAGGTAAACAGAAAGAAGAGAAACTGTTATCTTCATAATCCTCTAATATTTTCATACAGGCCTATTGACTGTGAAATCATCCTTTTAATTTACAACATCCTTTATTGTTTTGAGAGAATGTGACTCAGAAAAAGCAAAATATTATGTTTACCAAGTTTACAGAGTTAATTAGGTATTTTCAAAAGGGTTTTTTTTTTTGTTTGTTTTGAAAGTAAAGTAGTTTTCACTTTTATATACTGATGTTTTTGGCATAGTTGCACAAAAAAAAAACCCAAACCCAAAACCAAACAACCCACTCTGTACTGAAAATGAAAAGCTAGACCAGGGACCTGATATATTTCTGTGACAATAAATGCTACATTCATGCAGACCATGAAGCACTGATGCATAAGATATTAGATTGAAAGTTTTACAACACTGACATGATTTTTAAAGGAATTGTACAATATAATGTGCCCTTTGGTCAGCCATCAATTCCTACTGGTACCCAGAGTCCCTGTCCAAGGTAATATATCTGAGATTAAAGTTTTGATCTATGGCATTTCTGAGGTTAAAAGGACTCTTCAGGGAACAGGGAGTTTCCATGGAGAAGAAAGAGCATCCTATGCTCTTGGATGAATGATCTATTGCAAACAAAAAATGGTTTATGTGTGGTTAATGCATCCATGTATCCTTTAATCCACAGTAATGCTCCATGCAAAAGACTAATGGCCAAAACTGGCATTTAGATTTTTTTTCTCTAAACAGAAATGGGAGGGTTGTGGTAGGGTCACAGATATCTGTGGTGTATTGTCTCACCACAGGACAGACTGAAGCATTGTAGGCTGATTTTCAACGCTGCAATTTTTCTTTCACCTCTGAATTGCACATCATTGATTCTTGACTGCAATATCCAGTTCTTGCTCTGCCATTACTTGCTTCATTTTGTCAACACCTTCCATTAGTCTTCAACCATCCATTTCCTCACCAGCTTCATATTAGAGATGTCCACAAGACACCTTCAGTTGTACAGAACACACAGAGGTCAATAGAAGACAAACACCACAGATCACAAATGTGTTTTGCTTTAATTTCACTCTCTTGATTTTGATTCTCTACGCTGTGAGCACAGAAAGACTTTTTTAACTTAGGTAAAGGAGGAGACTAAATGGGGAGGACAAGAGAAGAATAATAATAAGAAAATATATTTTGCTGTAGTTCCTTTACCTGCTCATTGGGAAGAGCTGAGCTGAGCTGGGATTGTTCCTAATGAAAGGAAGTGGGACTTACAGTTATGTCCCATTTATCTCTGTCATAGCTATCTTCCCACTCTATTTTGGCACCTGAGATAGCAATATTACATAGCTAATGTCTCTGGTCTGAATTGTCTCTATAGAAGGAACCTTTCCCAGAACAGCAGAAGCTTGAACAGTCTGAAATTGTTCACCTGAAAGGACTATTTCCCTATTGCTCACATAGAGACCTAGGGAAACTAGCTGGGAAATTGGGTTGGCTATGTTAACATTTAAGTTGTGTAGTGTCAACCCCCACCACTACTTCTAGTCAGCTCCAACAGTCAGGCAAAATGTCATACCTTGCCCAGACTAGCAAACCCAGATATTTTGTCTGATAATGTTTTGGGACTCCAAAAATGGTCAGACTTGCCTCCATTCAAGCATCTGCATCCTGCCTGATGGTCTGAGGGATACAATGGTGAAGAATAAAATTACTAAGTTGCAGATGCAATATACTCGTGGAAGCATGTTTCACTTGGTCCCTAGTTACAGGACTTGGCTCTGTGGTGGATAAGTAACAGAGGACAGCAGGATGGATGGTCTCCAAGGATGATGAAGATTTCAGGTTATATAAGGGAAATAGTTAGCACCATGTTATTATTTTTCACTTTTTCCCTTCTGCATACAGAATTGGAAGGTATACTGATGACATGGTACCAGAATAGGAAACACAAAATACAGTCTACAGGTATGGCTGTGGGCTCAGACATTCAGCTTTTTCTCTGTGCAATGATAATGCAATTTCTGATCATGCAAAGGCTCCTATGTCTGCACTCATTTATTTATGTCAGAAAACAACAGAGATGGTTAGTTTAGAATACTTTCTTAGTTCAGTGAGTTTAATTTCAGTAAAATATCTGATGAAGAGCCTTTGGGCTGTTTAACTTTATTTAACTCCTTCAGCTAACACAAAATATTTAATATACAGTAAATGTAGTCTGTCTTTATAGAATACATAACAGACCTAATATTGCAAAACCAATGCATTGAATTACAGCTGTTACAGTGTACAGCAGCTAAAACAATTCACTGTACGATCTTATGGCTTGAAACTTTACAAGATAAAAAGTTCTCTTTCTGATATCTTGGTGTAATGGTAAACCAGCTTGAGACTGGAAAGAGGAAGGAGATTTCTTGTGTATATTAATGATCAGTGGGAAGTAGAATGGCAAAATCTGCTTAAGCTGTAGAAACTTTCACCCTAGAATACTTCTGATGACCTTCTCAGATCTATCATAACTTTTAAGGGACACACAATTTGCTGATAATAAGAATATCAGATTTAAACCCCTATGTGTTGCTGGTTTCCATTACATGAAAAGATTCCATGAAATTGAAAAAACATGGGTATAAGAAATCCCATAAAGGTGATTTGCTGACTGTAACTGGAGAAGAAACCGTCAGAGAAGAATGAAATTCTGTAAACCTCCCTCTAATTAATTTAAAAGTTGAGATTACTGTACTGTACTAGTGTCTCAGCATACCTCAACACAGGGACATCAGAAATAAATCTTGGGACTCTGCACCTATGCTACATTTAGTGTTGGAGTTAGTGCAAATTTTGGATGACATGGTTGCACAAAAAATAGCTTGTCTATACATATTCACCTAGGTATAAATACAAAATTAGTGTTGTAATCAATGCTACAATACATGTTCTTACTACATTGTTTAGAAATATGTTTGTTGTTTGTTTTTGGTTTTGTTTTTTTTTTCTGGAGGAAGTATTTGTTTCTCTTCCATAATGACTATTTCCTTGCTTGAACGATTAGCAGATCAGTGTTTATGAGCAAGAAGTCCATACTACTTAAAAGACCTCAAAGAAGTCACACAGACACTATGTAGTAATTGGTGTATTTAAATGTAACATATTTTTAGCTAACAGTTTTTATTACTGGCAGTAATATTTAGATGAAGGGTTGAAATCACACATTCTAATGTCTAATTACAGTTCTAAATACTTATTTTCTTTAACGTGAATTATTTTTTTCTGAAATAGCCAGTTACTGGAAATATTTCATAATTATTTTTTTCAGGTTTTTTGGGATGAAATTTTTGTGTTGGATCTGCCTGGGATGGAGTTAATTTTCCCTGCAACAGCCCATATAGTGTTGTGCTTTGTATTTGTAGCTATAGTGATAATGATAAAAAAACAGTGTTTCGGCTATTGCTGAGCAGTACTCGCACAGCATCAAGGCTGTCTCTCTAATCCCCCCCAAATGCTAGTAGGCTTGGAGTGGGCAAGAGGCTGGGAGGGGACATAGCCAGGACAGCCAGCCTAAACTGACCAAAGAGGAATTTCTTCTTCATTAAACTCTCTATCTTGACCTATACATTTTTTGTCTTTTTTTCTCCCCATGTCCTGCTGAGAAGGGGGAGTGAGACAGTGGCATGGCGGGCATCTCGTGGGCAGCCAAGGTCAACACAACACAATTTTCTTTAAGCTTGTTTTAAAAATCAAAAACAGGGAACAAATTGTAATACAAAAAAACTTTCCAATTGTTTTTGTTGGTAACTTTATAATTTAGAATCCTTGAGAAGCTCAATAAATCATTCAAATCAGAATTTCTCTGAAATACTTTAATCAGTTTTTTCAACTGTTGTTTCTATATTTCCAGAGCTAACAATTAATTAAATAATTTCATGTGAACTGAAGGGGATGTTTTTTTTCCTCCTTTTTAACTGAATATTTTAGTAGAAAAACATACTTGGTTCCCTCACTGTAAGTTAGTTTTGGGACTCCCAATTATTTTGAGAAGTGGCAGCCAGACAGAATTTCTATGTGGAGCAGAGAAAAAATTAAAAAAAAAAATCTTGAATCAGGTTACAGTAGCACTAGCAGACTTGTTGAAAAGCTATTAAAGATGAATCACAGTATAATTCAACAAGAGGAGTGCTTTTCCCATTTTTTGCTACCCACTAATCCCATGAATCAAATTTGAAAAATTCTGTTTATCCCCATTTCCTGCCCAGAAGTATTAAAAATAAGTGTGTAGCTTTCCTGCTAATATGGTGTTGCAGAAAAACCCCCGAAAAATAGCAGGAAAGACAAAGAGATAAACCTGCTTTACTTTACTGATTTTGGTAAAGCATGAATTTCAAAGTCCAGCAAAAGCAACCTGTAAACTTTAGGAAACTTTTATACTTTCTTTGCTTTCCCTTAACACCCAAAATGTTAAAGCAATCAAAAAATAATGGAACAGCAAGCTACAAAGAGAAAAAAGGCCACATAGCTAGTGAACAACGTAATTAATGTGTCCAGTGAGGCGGGTTCTGGAGGGCTATTTAGGGTCTCTGATTTCTAACAGAGATGTAGTTTGACAATAAAGGCTTTTCTGCAGAGTGGCACTAATAGGATCTTCCTCTTCTATCTTGCTATATGTAATGTCTGATATCCTTTTAACCTTTCTCTCTTTCAAGTCTGCCTAACCTTGCACTGGTTGTTAAAATAGTATTAGGGAGGAAAGATATGTATACACACACACATGTACACACAGAGTGCAATCTCATAGACTGACTTCCCAAGACCTAAAAGCGGAAAAGCACTTCTTTTTTTATTTTATATGTATGGTTCTTTAACAAAGTGTGTTAACAAAAAAGTATTAAATAGAATATACAGGGGCTGTCTACTCTAACTACGATTTTGAAAATCTAGAGCAGTCTTGAGCAATGCATGGCCTCCAGCTCACAAGATTTTTCATTTATGGAGCACATTCTTCAGTCAAAACTCAGGTAGGTCTGAGCTTATCAACCATTTCCTTTCTCTAGCTACTGTACATGTCATATTCTGCAAATCCACCCACCAAAGTGGCATATGCAGAAAAACTGAAGATGTTACTATAGGAGTTTGTACCGACAGGTGGAAGAGAGAGCTACCCTTTGGTAGGAGGAGATAGAGGGTGTAAGTGCATTTATTTGCAAGTCACTGATGATAAACCAGAGTGCTTGACAATCTGCCCAGAAATTTGATTGGACACCCACGATACAGAATATTTCAATAAGCTCTGTAATTATGCACACAGGCACACAGAGACATTCACATACATGCTCATACACACACTCTAAATACTACAGAGTAAATGTTAGAACTTTAGGATTCATTTTCTCATTTCCATCTGTGTAGCTACTGTTGGCGTAATTTTTCTCTGCTTTTAATATCTTATGTGAATGCAAAAGCCAGACTGAACCCTGTTTTAATTCTGTTGAAGTCAGCGGAGTTATAGCAGATAGCAATTTGGCTTATTGATTTTAGCAATTCAGTCCAACTCCCATGTAAGGAACAATTAGTTCAGTGTGCAGTTGGAATAATTATACAGACACAGCTAAATGTTAAAATATTTTTATGTTTTTCTCACTCTTACATATGATGAAATACAAGAAAATATGTAAATATATATTTAGTTATTTTTATTCAGCAAACAATTTAGGTTATTTCTTAAAGTTGAAGTCCATGCAAAATAGTGGGTTTACATATATACATAGCATTAACCATGTACTTGTCTGTTTTATTGACCAGGTGAAAATTTCTAAACCCAGGACATGAGGAATAAGTGTTTTAGTAACCAACTAAACACTCCGAAAAGAAGATGCATTCAGTGTAAATTGTGGGAGCAGAATTTGACCTTTATAAATCAGATCAGTGTAAGTCCAGCTTTAAAAAAATATTTGTCCCCCACCTTCTCTTCATATTGGAAGTATGAAAGAGTTATGCCAAAACAAGCTAGTTTTTACTACAAATAAAAGCTTTTATAAGCAATGAAAAACTTCACAGTGACCACAATGAGCTGGAAGTAAATCATGTATAGAGATATATTTTATTTGCTAGCATACATAATGACAGTAGGTAAAAAAACTGCAAATGAATACATCTGAATCTGAGTTGTGTGACTGTTTTTCATAGGAGTTGATTTTATCATCTGCTTACTATATCTATTAATACAGTACAACTTTATAGTGTCTTAATTAGTTTAGGTTACTGATTCTTAAGTATACAGTGTGTAATTGCTCCTTGATATCAAAACTCACGGTTGACTGGAACATAATTTGCATTTCATCTTCCATTTCAGTGGCTCTGTTAATTCCATTCTATCATTCCTGTCAATAAATGACTAAATGACACTAAATGAGCATTCAAAGTAATTTGCCTTGAATTCTGTGCTTTGTGACTTGTATCCCATTTTTGCATTGATTGGCAGCATGGGAGAAATAACTGTTGTTGGAAACTGTCCCCTTCACATTCTGAGTTGCCTCACCAAAGAACAGATATGTTAATTAATTTTCATCTCATTTCCTTCTCTTATTTTTAGTCCATTCTGTTTTTACCACTTCAAATTTCTGACTTCCTCAGATTTCCAGAACAACTGCAGTTTTCCAGGAAGGGAAGATGCAAAATTCGTTGATGTCATGTCAGACAACAGGTCACCACTGACCAACATTATACAGCTTCCCTTGGTGGTTTGAACCAACCAATTTTGGAAAAAATGGAAATTTTATATCAGGAAATCCTGCAAATGAATGCATGAGACTCATAGGGTTTCTTATATGAAGACATTCAGCCCACAGCTGGCTCACTGAATGGTCCCGATCTACATATTAAGGCAGAAGAGTGAGATTCAAGGAAAAGTTACTGGATACATTTATAGCAGGAATCTAATAAATGAGAACTCACTCACATCTCATGGGATCAGACTCTGGAATAAAGATGAGAACAGTATGTTTTCCCTATTAAAAAAAATAAAAAAGAGAGAAGACAGAGAGAGAAAAGATTTGCAGGCAGGATCAGTGTGAAGACCTGATCGTAGCACAAGGCAATTTAAATATGAAAACCAAACAAAACATTACGAGGTACACTCATAATTTGTATTTAGCCTGTTCCAGATTTGGAGATTTGCCTGGACTGTTTGAAGTCAATGTAAATTTTTACATCTGATTGCAATCACTGCTTGAAATGACAGCTGATAGATCTGTTTCAATGTACATAAAAATTTAGTGAATTCTTTTTAAAGTAAGAAATACATGAGAAAAGGGAAGATCAGAATTACTGTATGTGAAAGGGTGTTCAGTTATAGCTTATACTGATACAAAAGTTTGAGATCAGATCAGATATTTGGAAAAGACATCCTTTGAGAGCTTAATTACACTATACAGTGATAAGTCTCGAAAGCATGAACAATGGTGTTTTAATCCTAAAATACATGAAAAGATTTGGTCTCACATGAGTTTGTTAAAAAAATCTCAGGCAACTCAAATTAGTAGGTTGACCTGAAAGCTGCAGAAGCATGAATAAATGCCTGCCATTTTAAGGAGCTCATTAAAATTAGTTTATACACGTGCATGGCAATGCTAACATGGTAATGGAGATGTGACAGTGGGGATGTTTATTCTGATCTTAACTGATCAGGGGCAGGATTCACATGTAGGTCTTCCCACCAATTAGGCAACTACTGTGAGAACAAATGAAAGACTAGACTTCCAGCACATTGCAGTCCTGTAGTATAATCAAGTAGTGTTGACATGTCATAACACACTCACAAGTCCTTGGAATTGCTGCAGTTTAATAACATGCTATAAGATGTACAGCTAACAAAAGCTAGAGCTGGAGAACAATGTAAGATGAAAGTTCTGCCCCTGTGGCCCAAGCACATCAGATCTTTTTTCAGCTCACAGATTGTGTACTTGTAAGATATTGCCTTTCTTAATGTTGTTTTTGCAACTTCCGTACCTCTGAAAAACATATGTGGGTGGGTTTCACACCGTACAAGCCAGGTATAGCTTTAACAAACAGATCTGTGCTAACAGATGATGAAGGGACAGTAGGAAAAGCCCAGTCTTGAGGGATTTTAATAAATTGAATTTAATGGGAATTGAAAGTCCTCAGTATCACTCAGGACTTTAATGAAATCTGTTTTGCACCAAATTGATTGCTGGATTAAATTAATTCTTCTACTCCTTTGAATTCAGTGGTGTTCCCTAGCATACTGAAAACCTTCATTAGTTTTGCAGAAATACAAACAAGAAAAGTAGAGCACCTGATTAAGAACTTTACTGTTTGACATAAGTAGATGAATTATGATATAGCCTTCTTTTACAGAGTATTACTTTTACTTTGACACTCTTTAATGGACAACGGATCATAAAGATAACTGTTAAATGTGAACATGCAAAGGAGATACGTAGTGATTATTTTGTATATTGATGGAAATATAAATGAGTGATTAGTGCAGTCATTAAGAATTAGATACCTGACACTATTAATTGAGTAGTTTTTAGGAAAAGCTTGCAAATAAGAAAAAGTAAGACATGAACAGTATGTTTGAAGGTGTTCCCATGGAATAATGCTTACTGCTTATCATAATTTCTAGTTTATTACTCAGTACAAATATAATTATAAATTAATATTTATTGTTCTGTTTTTGTGTGCAGATGGGAGACAATTAGTTTAATATCAATATTGAACACTAACTTATGTTTTATATTTTGTCTTGTGAGTGTGTGACTCTTGATACTTCCAGTGTGACTTAGAAGAAATTAACCCTACAGAATAATAAATGATTAATTATCCCATGTAATCTGATAATCATCAAGAATAAAAGTTTGACTTCACAAATTTGATTGCAGTATAAAGAAAGCTTGTTCCAGATATGAGCACTCCTAAATCTCCTCACTGATCACCTTATAAATTGCATGTAGTTTTCAATAATTGCTATGCGCTGTGTTATTTGACTAGAACTTATGTTAAAAACAAAGTAATCTGTTTAATTAAGTACCACAGCTTTAAGTGTTACAAGACATTGAGTTTATCTATTGCTCCAATTACTTGCTACAGTGGTGAGTGGAAAATGTATTTGCATTTAAAGATAGAAAATTTACAAATTAATTACATGTTAGCATGGTAGACAATGGTGTATTAACCTTCTCTCTTACAGGGGTGGAAGGTAAGTCATGATCCACTCAAGAATATCCATAGGTCCTTCCCTGTACTCTGGATGTCAGAAGTGTTTTTCAATGCAGAAAGACACCGATATACACTATGCTACCTAAGGCCAAGCATCCTTAATTTTTCACACAAGGATAGGTAGTGGCATAATATGAAATGCAGATATTGAATGCTTTGATGAATGTAAGAGAAAAAGTATGAAATTTTATTTTCAAAAAATAACTACAGTGTCACAGACAGTATAAAGAAATGGAATCTATGTGGACTATTAAGTGCATCGGTTAGTCGGCATCCTTTCCATTTAGGAGCTCAGTACACGAAGGGCGCTGACAGCCTTTGTCAGAGTGGGAGCAACACAGAAATATGCAGCATCTTCTGTCCAGTTGCAGAACCCAGGCAGTTGAAAGCATTCAGATAGTCACTTACAGGATTTGCAGTCACTCCCACTATGAATCAACTGAACTTCACCTGTGGATGGAGCAGAAGATCAAAAGCACAGTGCTAATAAATATGTCAAAAGAAATGCACTGGCTGCAGTTGAAGTTTGCTCTTTACTATGAACCTAAGTAGTTATTCTCAGAGGCTTTTAAGAAATATGACAACATCTGGGACAAACTGAAGGAGATTAACAGTTTGTCAGCATGACTACAGACATAGTTTTCCCGTCTCTCTCCAGGTCTTTCCTCTGTGGTTCATTAGTTGTGATTATATCAGAAGCTGAATGTTAGCTCCTGACTTGCAGTTCTAATTTGCTATGTCTAGATGAGCAAATGTGCTGTGGACAAAATGGAAGTCACCTATGATGAAAGAGCACATATCCATAATCTGTTACCCTCCAAAATATGACAGTCATTTCCATTCTGTGTATTGGGAACGCTCCCTAACACAATTCCTAAAACATGGGTAAGAGTTTTGTGGCTAGACTAAAGAACAGTGGGGAGCATTGTCTCAATTTAACAGCAGAGATAATTGAGGTTCCAGTGCCCAGGACTATTTGGGCCTCAAAGGGGTCAAGAAAACTAGTTGACATTCAAGGATCACTTACTCCAACCTCGAGAATGGTCCATCCCAACAGGCAGGAAGTCAGGCAAAAGTGCCAGGAGGCCTGCATGGATGAACAAGGAGCTCCTGGCAAAACTGAAACATAAAAAGGAAGTATACAGAAGGTGGAAGCAGGGATAGATAACCTGGCAAGAATATAGAGACTGTCTGAGCATGCAAAGATGTGGTCAGGAAAACCAAAGCCCACCTGGAGTGAAATCTGGTGAGGTGTGTCAAGGGCAACAGGAAGGGCTTCTAAAAGTCCATAAGCAGAAAAAGGAAAATGTGGTCCCACTGCTTAATGAGGCCAGGGCCCGGTGGCACAGGACATGGAAAAGGGTAAGGTACTGAATGCTTTCTTCACTGTAGTTTTTACTAGTAAGACCAACCTTCAGGAAGCCCAGGTCATGGAGGCCAGGGGGGAAAGTCTGGAGCAAGCAAAAACTACCCTTGGTGAAAGAGGTGGAAGATGAGGGAATACTTCAGCAAACTGAACATACATAGAAGTCCATGGGCCCTGATGGGATGCACCCATGAGTGCTGGGGGAACTCACAGATGTCATTGTGAGGCCACTCTCAACTATCTTTGAAAGATCTGCCTGGTGGGAGAGAAATCTGAGGACTGGAGGAAAAAAAGTGAGTTTTATCTTCAAGAGGGGCAACAAGGAAAACCCACAAAACTACAGGCTGATCAGCCTCACTTCGATCCCTGGGAATGTGATGGAGCAACTAATCCTGGAGACCATTTCTAGAGACATGAAGGACAAGAAAGTGATCAGCAGTATTCAGTATGGATTCAGAAAGGGGAAGCTGTGCTTCATCAACCTGATCACCATCTATGATTAAATGACTGGCTTTTTGGATGAAGGAAGAGCAGTGTACATTACCTACCTTGACTTCAGTAAGACTTTTGACACATTGTGCCATAAAATCCTTGCAGAGGAGCTGATGAAGTATGAGCTGGATGAGCAAACAGTGAGGTGGATTGGAAACTGGTTGAATGGATGAGCCCAGAGGGTGGTGATCAGTGGCATGAAGTCTAGTTGGAGACCAGTAACTAGTGGCGTACCCCAGGGGTCAGTACTGAGTCCAATCCTGTTCAACATCTTCCCTAGCAGTCTGGATGATGGGTAAGAATGGTACCCTCCGCAAGTTTTCTGAGGACACAACGCTGGGAGGAGTGGCTGATATGCCAGAGGGTCATGCTGCATCTAGAGGGACCTTGAGAGGCTGGAGAATTCAGCTGAAAGGAACCTCTTGCAGTTCAGCTAAGGGAAGTTCCAAGTTCTGCACCTGGGGAGAAGCAATCCTATGCACCAGTATATGCTGGGCACCACCCAGGTGATGCTTCGCAGAAAAAGCACTGTGGGGATCCTGGTGAGCCTGAGCCAGCAATGTGGCCTCTAGTATGAGGAAAGGCTGAGAGAGCTGGGACTGCTCAGCCTGGAGAAGAGAAGGTTGCAAAGAGGATGGAGCCAGGCTCTTTTCAGTGGTGCCCAGTGACAGGACCATAGGCAATGGGCACAAACTAACACACAGGAGGCTCCATCTGAACATCGAGGAACACTTTTTTACTGTGACAGTGACTGAGCCCTGGCACAGGTTGTCCAGAGACTGCAGGAATACCACTTCCATGTCATCAGTCAGAGATTTTAGGAGATGACTGGCAGTGCTGCGTTGCCCATTGGCTGCATCTAAGGTGTTTGTCACTGGAGTTGGCAAGGTTAACAGCACAGGCATTAAGTCTTGCTAATAAAAAGGAACCTTTACTATGCTCTAAGACCTTCAGGAGCTGATATTACAGAACCACAGAATAGTCAGGGTTGGAAGGGACCTCTGGAGATCATCTAGTCCAACCCCCCCATATTCTCTCTCATTGATAGTGAAGGGAGACACAGAAGCAGTACCAGATGCTTTCTTTGCTTGGCTTGTAGGGTGAACAGGATTTAGTCCAGGTTTTTTCATGTAAAGTAGACTTAGGAATACATTGCCTGATGGACAGAAAATAATAGTTCCCATTATGAGGATGTGAAAAAATAAGAAAGAAGCTTGATGTTAACAGGCATTAAAAATATGTCTGCATTCTTATTTCATATGAGAAATAAAAGCTGTTAACATGTCTTCCCATTTCCCAGCCCTAACACTGGAATATGAAAAGTTGTTTTCCCAAATCCTAAATTTCAAATGGAAATCAAAAGATTTTGTTCCCTGTTTCAAGGCCACGTATTTTCCCTTTACTTTATTTCAGTTAGTTTCCAAGTTGTTTCTATTTTCATCCCTTTAGTTTTTATAAATGTGGTATATCAGCTATTTTATACTCTCAATAAAGTGTTCTTCAGTGTCTGAATTTTACTAATAGGCACAAAAAGTTATTAGTCTTACAATCATTTCATAAAAATTATTACAGATCTTGATTTTTATGGCTTTTTTTAGTTTTTATTTTTATAAAGAAAAAACATCTACAATACTCCTCATGACTCTCAATAGTTTTTCAGTCATATAACTAAAGCTCCAAGGTCTACTGTGATAAATTAGTGAGCTATGGGCCATTAAAAAAATGTGAATTAATACAAAATGCACAATAGGCTGCACATTTTATCCTTTCTCCAGATGGTTAATTAAATATTTGAAAGCACAATATGACAAAAGTATGACAATATTATGTACTTAATGGCACTGATTATGGAAGGGGTTTAATTGTTCTATTTCTCTTTCATCATTGATTAAAATAATGTATTTCAGTAAAATATGGCTTTGGTCAGCATCTCAGTATTTGCTCTTAGTTGATAATTAGGTTATCTTTCCTTAAAAGAACTGAAAATTTCAATTTGCTGAAAAATTGGAATGTCGTATTAAAAATACAGCCTTACAGTATGTCACCCCATTTATTTGTGTAACACTTTGACTTCTAGCGTAAGCTGTTCTAAAAATCCACGTATACAGTTTCTGCCCTATTTATTAATTAAAAAAAATATCAATGAACGGAATTATTTTGCAGTCTTCTCAAGAAATCTTCAAGAACATTGAGATGTTCTTTCTTGTGAGGTATAGAGAAAGAATTGCTATTTTAAGAGTTCATGATATCACTACAGATGTGTAATATTTACTTATATTTAATTTATAATAGTCTTAAAATTATCAGAAGTATATAAATGTAAATATATTACGAGTATTAAAATCTGGTGATTTGATTAGAGTAAGAACCAGCAGACCCTGATGACCTGTTTCCCAAAACACCTATGTCTCTGAGATGCAGATAGTCTCTGTGGCATTGTAGCAAGGTTCCTTGCAGGGTCTTCCCGCATGTGATAGAATGCATTGTAGACCTATATTCTTTAAACTGTAGCATTACCTTATAAATGAGACAAGTTGTAGGACTGCAGAATTACTTCAAATACAAGGAAAAAAAAATCCTTTGTAAATTGTGGTGAATGACATGTCATTGATTATGTACATTCACTAAACTGGCAGGACCAGGAAGACTCATAGGGATCGTGTAGTCTATGTGAAGTCTGGATGAGAATGAAAAAAAAAGTGACCAAGTTGGGGGAGAGAAAAGAAATTTGTAAATTAGAGATTGCTTGAGAGTATCAGTAATCTGTGTTTGTTCCATCCTTCAGCAATATTTCATTTGGGAGCTCAAAAACTGCTTTGGTGATTAACACCTTGCATATTTGTACTGCAGAACTGTGGCCTTATTCTAAAGACTTGTTGGTACTTACTGGTGACTTACTGGTACTATAAATTCAGAAGCCATCTGAAGCTTAAAAAGGTTTTTAAAAGATTGGTCGAAAGAGCCATCCAGAACCAATTACCTCACTTAAAACTTAACATTCCTTAGAGAAAGCATGCTTTACTATTAAAATCTTTTGTGTTGCACAATTTTGAAAATCTTCCACAGTATGTTTCTGACACATTCATTGTTAAGAGAGAGTATAAGAGTTTATAAGGGATGAGTAAAAGAGATACTAAATTTTAAAGCTGAAGACAATAAGGGTTTTGAGAAAATAGAATAAAACCCAAACCCATTTAAAAGTGACATGGGTTCATATATCTCTATTAGTTACAGTCCACCTTTCTCTTCACCAATATCCATAAATAAAGACCACGCAGTGGAGAAAGGATACAGAAGACCAGTACCTCCAAAATATTAAGCACAGAAACAATGACCAAAGATTTAACTTGTGAAGAAATGATCATAGCCTTACAGAGATACAACCGATATTCTTAAGTCACAGAAGTGAGGATATTAGTGACTACAATAACAGACCCTGAGAAGGTGTTTTTAAAATGTATATTTTCTTTAACTCTTAAGGAAGAACTGGGAGTAACTGAGTTTTGTTTATACACAACCCACGTAGCCTTTTCAGAAGTTCAGGACAGGTCAAACCTTTTCTTCTCTGTAGGATTTGTTTCTCTCTGGTTTCCCCCAAAGAGCAAAAGCATTATTCAGAGCTAATCCAGGTTCTGAACAGGTGCAGCTGAGATAGGAACCCCAGGGACTGGCTTGTGCTTCTAAAACTTAGGACACTAAACTGTGTTGGAAAAAGATTATTCACCCTTCTGTCTCCTCAGCCTCATCCCATTGTGGGAAAAAAAAAAAACAACCTCTCTGCCTTGCCAGAGGGACTTGAATCACTTGCAGTGTACAATGTACAACCTCTACCAGTGATTTCCTTAAAAATACCCTGTCCACTTGTAACGCTTGAGCAGCATGGAGAATTTAGGATGAAATCCCAAGTACAAAACTGCAGATGTCTAGCAGTGCAGCACAGGCTCTGTTCCAAAAGTGCAGAGAATGATTGTGGTCTGCCTGATGGTCAACTCTGGAAGAACTTTGACACTCTCCATTCCTATTCTGACGTGTGGATAACTGCTGGAAGGAGATGCAGTGTAAGCTAGCATTTCCGTGTAGTATGGTGGATCACTTATATTCACCACTGCTGAATTAAAAGATTTGAGTAATAAAATCTATTAAAAAAAAATCTACTTTGTTTTCTTTTTCTAATTTAGATTATTTTTTTTAACAGAAGTAAATGTCAAATAGTGCAATTTATAATAATCTGCTGAATGGGGTTAGCTTTACAGCTGAATCTTAGGTATTTATAGAATTCTCTTTAGTAGCTGGAAGTTAATGCATATAGAAGTACACACACAGAGATACATATATATGTGTATACACACACACACACATATTGTATGTATACAAGTCTGTTTCAGCAATTCAGTAGCTTTTTCAAGTTTAACTGTACCATAGGCTCACAGAATGACTGCAGCAGGAAGGCACCTCTGAAGATCATCCAGTCCAACCCCCTGCTTAGAGCAAGAGCAGCTAGAGTAGGTTGTTCAGAGCTGTGACCACTCAAGTTTTAAATACACCCAAATGGAGATTTCAAATGTTTATTTTCTTTCAAATAATTTTGAGAATGAGAAGTACCTGATTTCTGAGAATGGCATGGCAGGTCTGAGGTAAAATTTACCTGCTCACTCAGTTGGGAAAAAAAGAGCTGAAAGAACGATATACACACTATGCATGAAGAGTACTGTAAAGACTCAATATTCTTTTCTGTTAAGGTAGCATAATCATAACTTGTTGGCATTAAAATTTAATTTGTGCTGAACTAACTTGATTAAAGAATGGTATTCTCATACTAAAAATCAGGAGGAGTATATTTCCTATTTTCCAGCCTGGATATATTAGGAACTTAGCTGTCAAATGACTTAACAGAAAGCCAAGAACTTGCAGAGATACTATTACCTGAGATCACATCTGAAAGGGGGAAAATGCTGTAATTAAAGCAAAGCTTCACATAAGTATTACATATTAAACAAAAAGTCAAACCAAGGTGTTCCCTTACTAAAGCAACTCTTGGTACTACAAGAAAAAAATCACTTTCGGTGAACCTTTCTGACTACTGATTGTAACAGCTAAAACCCATTAGAGACAAATTGGTCCAGTTCAAAAGAAAATACGTGAGGTACATTTAGATATCTCTTTAAAACTACTTTCTTTTCTCATTTCTTCTTTTGTACTTCCTCAGTACAAATGAAGTACTAGGAGAAGCTGGAGAGGGAAATAACTAGTGATGATGGACTAAAAGCGATCAGCTCCTTAGTCTATACAGAATCATTACTTTCTGGGCCAGCTACAATGGACTACATAAAACCTGAAATCCTCGTGTTCATCAGAGGAAAGAAACAGCTCCTTGCATCCTAAAGACATGTCTAAATGACTGTGGCATTTCTTTTATATTCCCTAAGCCTGTGGCCAAAACGAGAGCGTTTTGACAAGAACACACTGTGCCCCAGGAAGACCAAGAGTGAATCACTCCAGAAACTAATTCTGACTGAGAGTGAGTAATATAGCAAAGAGTTTTCATAGTCATACAGGATTTTCATCATAACTTAAAGTATTTATAACATTTAGTATAATAAAATTTCAAAAAGTGTGTACTTGCACATTTTAATTCTATAACAACATGCTATTGTAGAATGATGAAAAGACTAAGATAACTGTCAGATTTCCTAGACATTGCGCTCCCGTGGACAGTATTTGCTATTGGTCATCATTGGAGACAAGAGGCCCAGGTAGGTTTCATCTCAAAATGACATTTGCAGGCTTCTTCACTGGGATTCTGCAGAACTTTTCAGAAGAATGGAGCCTACTCATATGCAAAATTTAGGCATGTGTTTTTTTCACTGGGTCTTATACTTTTAAAACAGGTTAATTTAGAACTGGGCATTTTCCACACATCATAATGTGCAAAAATATATCCAGGTGTGATAAAACCACATGAAAAATAGTAGTGGAAAAGTCCATCTCTAGTAATATAATTAGACTCCTTTTTTAAACAAGGTGGTGGTGTGACAGATTGAATAGCCTTTATTTATTTGTTAATTTTGATCTGATGTTTTTTGAAGAACAATTATTTTAGTACTTGACTGATGAACTCGAAAAGTATTAATATGTGGTGCCTTTAAGCTACATATAAATAACTTTATTTTAAATTGTGGAAATAAATGTATATCTTGATAAAGTTAACATTTAAATTAATGATTCAGTAGTAATGTATAGCTACTCAGCGCTGATAAAAACATTTGATAGAATTGACTCAGTTTCCACGAGTACCATCAGCTCCATTTTCTGTCTAGAAGACTTCCAAAATCAGATTTTAGATTCTTTACCCTTCTTTCATTTAAAACCTCGGATATCAGTAACAAATAAGGACACAGTTTGAGTGTGTATGCTCTTAGACAAAGCTAGTCGAGTCAAATAGAAGCAGCTTTGGCTCT
This sequence comes from Ibidorhyncha struthersii, assembly GCA_013398815.1. NCBI lineage: Eukaryota > Metazoa > Chordata > Aves > Charadriiformes > Charadriidae > Ibidorhyncha > Ibidorhyncha struthersii. Next base: position 386,794 of record VZSZ01003088.1, on the reverse strand, counting down.
AGCCGGAGCACTTGGATACTAACGACACAGGCAAATAAGCTCTTCCTATCCTGCTTTTTGTTCTTTGTGTCTGTAATAAGAACATTGGAAAAAGACAATCCTATGATTAAGATTTTGTAGCTTTTCTTTTAGCATAAATGAGAAATTAATTCAAGCCAGACATTTCACTACACAGAAGAGAGAAATGCTATTTTAACAGTCTAGAGAAATAAATTCATTAAAGATGGCATATAAGTTCTTGATTCTTATATATACACACAGACACCTATCCATATACATCCATGCAAATGCACAGAAAATTGAAATTAGTAATCTGTTGTTCTGTTCTTTTTGGAAAAGAAATTTTCACAACCTTAAGAGAAAATACCTGAGTAGTTTTTTTGTGAATACAGGAGTACATGCAAATTATGGCAGAAAGTAATCTTAAATGCCATTGCTACCTGAAAAGAGATTTTCCAAAAAGAGCACAGAAGCATATCACAACTACCATAGAAACTGGTAGTTGGAGAGCAGAAATAATAAAGACATTTATGTTAAACTGCACAGAATAGAAAAACAAGAGATGAAACAAGGAGTAGTCAAAAATATTTGTTGTACTGATGCTGTTTAAATACTTCAAGTGGCCAAACCTACACAGTACAGCTTTTAAATAGGAATTGCTCAGGCTGCTTTCCAGACCTGGATTTTACAGGTCAGACAATCTAGTCAGGCATTTTCAATTATTCAGAAATTTGATAAACATCTTTAAGACAGAAGGCGTGGAAGCAGAGCCTTTGGACTGATAAGCTAGCAATCCCATTATCAGAAGGAAAGTTTGTGGATATTTAATCTGTGCAATGAGAATTTTACTGTAATCTATGATGACAATTTATTGTTATCTCAAAAAATGCTTATAAGCCTATTTTAAGTCACCTAATGACATATTTGTGCCCAAACTGACTTAGCCAGGTTGATAGAAATACTTATTGCTAAGCAGGACAAAAGAACTGCACGAAAGTTTGAAAAGACTCCAAAATCAAGACCCACCCATTTGGAAATTCAGAAGCAACAATAATTTTAAAGGATCATATTACTGATAAGTTTTCAAAATCTAACCTACTAGATCTAGTTGGATCCATTATAATGAACATATAATATCCATTGGATCATTATAATGAACAAATTTTGCTGAAAAGGAACTTTCTTTTTCTGAACATTTTTTTTTTGTTATTTTTGTTATCTTGTATCCACCTATAAAGATTTGTTTAAAGGTGACACCAAGACTTAATTAATTAAAAATGAACACTGGGGGATCTCTATATGCTTCTTTGGAAGGAATGTTTTACTGAAAAAAAGGTTGTGATGCACTAAAAGATGAAACTATATCTGATCATTGACAACAGCGGTCCCCATAAATTTGCTTTATTATAGTTAGTAAATAGTAATGCAAAGTTTTGTTTGACCTGAATTCACTGGTAACTGCATATCCTAACAGTGAGAAAATGTGGCATATCATGCCGGTAGTGCAGCCACTCTAATCTGTAAAATTTCATTTATATCTACACAAGTCAGTAAATCTCCACAGTGTTAGGAAACTAGGGAGAGAGTGCTTAGAAAAGTGTTATGGGAGTTACATACAGTTCTGGGTATATTTCCACCTCATTCTATTATCCTTTATGCAGGAGAGTAAGAGAAGGCATGCACCTATTTCTTTATTATGATTATACAACGGAAACCAAAAAAACTTTTCTAAGAATGTCTTGTGGATAATTTACTGGATTTGTTGTGCTTCAGGACATCTGTCATCTAACACTTTAACTAAAATGAGTGGTACTCCTCTAAAGGCAGAGAATGAGAAGCCAGGCACATAGTATTAGCTGCTCTTTTTCATTCAACTTTAAGTAATGTTTTGTATAAATTTTCATAGTTGATTTAATATTATTAAATGCAAAATTGCAAGATCAATTCTAGTAGTATTTCTGTGATTTTCCATTGCAGAAAACCTCCACAAAAACAGCTGTCAAGCAAAAGTTAGCTTGAAATTAGTTTTGATACATTTTCTATTAAATGAGAAAACTTATGAAGTTCAACATTCTTTGAACTTCATGATAACAAAGTTCTAATGTAATGATCCAACATTTCTGTATTTCAAAAATAAACCAGCAAACAACATATAAAGGTTATAATAATGACATCCTTTTTACCATATTATGAAAAAAAACAACCCCAAATCTGATTACTACTCCATGTTGATAAAAGATCTTGAAATAATCTTCATTCTTGCTGCAGTTCAAAAATACCGGTTAAGCAGGGGCATAACTTGAACATAAGTACTTTTAATGAAGTAAGTGGGACCACTCTTGTGTTCAAACTTCTGCACCAGTGTTACTGAACAAGAGTCTAATAGATTTCCTTGAGGAATACTCATTAATTAAACAGCAGGCTATGAGTAATACTACTCACTGGGCACACTGCCTATTAAAAAGGTGAGAGGAGAAATGAAGTGCAGACAGTACGACTAAACAGTAAGCATAAGGATGTTGTTAGAAGCAAGTAAATGTTCTCTAGAAAACTAATTCTGTGCCTGAATGTAGTCAAGAGAGACAATTGTAAATTCTTGAATATGGAAAGAAAAACCAATATGGCAGGCCAAAAGAGAGTCTAAAAGATGGCAAAAATGAGCCAAAATTAATAATAAATCTGTTTTCAAACACACCCAGAGCAGAAAACCTGTCAGGGAATCTTTTAACAGTGCATAAAACCAGCATTAAGATAAACTAAATTAATTCTTTGCATCACTGTTCACTTCAGAAGCTTCCCATACCAGACTCTTCCTTTGAAGAAGCAGCAGATCTGTCTGAAACTGAAACATCTGTAGAAGATGTGACAAAAAAATGACAGTAAAAAATTGCTCAGGCCAAACAGCATTAATCCAAGAGGTCTGCAAGACCTGAGAGGTGGATAGCTGAAGCAATAATGGTGTACACAACCTCACTTTTAACCTGCCTTGGTAGTTGTGACTGAATGCTGGGAATATGATCCACTTGTTTAAAGAATTTTTCCCAGATTTCTCCTGGAACTGGAGCCATGTAATCCTGTTGTTCAGTGTAAATTAGTGGAAACTCTAAGGATAGAAAAGAAGTAGTAGATGCTGGTTTAAATATAATCTGTATGAAAGGTTCAACATGACTTTCACAAAAGGAATTCCTGGTTTATGTGGCTAGTGAAATTTATAGGACTCCAGCAGGTGAACAGGGGTGACTTGGTTTCTGCATTCTCCTTGAATTCCTGAAAGGTTTTTGACATAAGAACACCAAGGCTTTTAAGGAAATGAAGCAATCATGGTTAAGATAATAAACAATGAGTTTTCACAAAGTAGGGAAAACAAGAATTCTACATATATCTTGTGCTGGGACTTACGCTGTATTCATACACTGCCTTAGAAAAGAAAATATAACAGGGTGAAAACATTTTACTAATGACATGAATATCTTGTTTTAAGGACAAGTACAATTCTAGAGAACTGGAGAAGGATCTTACAGTACTCCCTGACTAATTAAAATGACTGAAGGAATTCAGCATAGAGCAATGTATATGCAGGTGGTCAGGTGAGAAACAAAACTCCCTCCACACACAAATAATGTGCTCAGGGGATACCTCAGCTGATATTATTACTCAGCTGAAATTATCACTCAGATATAACTTCTTGGGTTTTATGATGGATGATTCCTAAGATTTTCTTTTAGTAACTGCTGCTCAGAATTAAGTTGACATTTTCATGAAACCCATAGGTAGAGAATAGAGAAATAAATGTAGAACTTTATTATCATGACACTGCACAATGCCATAATTAATTTGCATTTTAAGTGTAAAATGGTGTTTTGGTATCTTTGTCTCAAGAAAGATACGTTTGATCTCAAAAAGATTCAAAGACAAAGTTGATCAAATACATGGAACAGCCTATGTATGGGGAATAAGCAGTTGAACTAAGAATTATCAGCATGGAAAGGTTTGCTTTAAATGGTGTCTACAAAACCATAAGTGGCATGGTGAACACATTATTGTTCATTTTCTCTTCCAGCACAAGAATTAATAGTGAGACAGAAGACGCCAGTAGGAGCCAGTTTCGAAGCCCAAGGATCTGATTTTGCTGACTGCAGACCTGTGGCACTTCTTGTCTCAGGCTGCTAAATTTGGGGCTTGAAGGAAAAATGGGCAAATGCATTGAAATTATTTAGTGATGGTTACTTAATATGCAAACTGACACTCAGAATGTTGCTATGGCAAAAGGCAATATGCCATATATGTTAAGCCAAGAATTTACTGATAGCCAAATTAAAATGTAACAATATCATCAAAATACAACAAAAAGTTACTAGTTCAGTTACAATAATGCAATACTGATAGATCAAATTAATACAGAAATGCTGCATTAATAATAATATCCCTAAAAATATTGTACAAGAAATCTTACTAATATTTACCCATTACTTTTTGCATTTTGATCATCCTTCCAGCATCCCTGCAGATCTTCAGGCTAACAGAAACAGGCTTCCTGAGGCAGAACAGCCGTGAGGAGGGTATCAGTGACATTCCCAGTTCTCTACTGCAATGAATAATGTGCTGGTGGCAAGAGTCACTTTCTCCTCAATCTTAGACCTGTTTTTATGTTTAGCACAGGCTGTTTCCGTTTTTCTGGTTCCCAGGTAAAGTTTGAAAGTTGTGCAGTAGCATTCTACAATCTTTATTAATAGAAATTGCTACTCCTTGTTATGCAGTGAGTAGCCAGGTTTTTCAGACCTCATACCACTGTGATAATCATAGATCTTAAGCTAACATACGGTTGAAACAAATGAAAATTAGCTCACATGTAGGCAAGCTCAGACCAGTGCTGAGACCATGCATTATCAAGTCAGTACTACACCTATGGCCGCCTCCTGGAAATAGTAAAAGTCCTATTTGCTGGGTTGCAAGAGAAAACATATCCATCTCAGTTCCTGAAATGAAAATACCTGGAAACTGGGAAGATACATGGAAAATATGCGTACTTGTCCTGCTCTTCTTCTTCTTAAGTGCATGCTTATGGGTTCTCTTTGAGACCAAATCCTGGGCTAGATGGAGCTTTGATCTGACCCAGCATGGCTATTTTTACCTCTAAACAAATTAATACATTGCCTCTTAACTGGAGCAAACTCAAACGCTTTTTCTGTGAGATAACCAAGAAAGTAAAATTGAGTGCTTCAATTCTAGATCAAAATGTGCAATACTTGCATTGGGGTTTTCCCTCATGATTTCTCCATCTTGCACTTTACTCTTGGGTTAAAAGCTGTCAAGAGTCTCCTCTGAGGGAAGATTGGACACAGTTCTGAGCATGCCTCTGGGGGAGTTAGGATTTGCCACTCGGACACAATGAAAATGCTTTATGAAGACAAGTTAATTTTGGCAGTTACCTTAAAAAATCTTACCTGGTTTCCTGCCAGGCCAAACAGCCTTCAGTCTTGGGAGAAACATTTTAGGTTTGCTTTTCTCATCTGCCCACAAAACATGGCAGTTATAGAACAAAGGCTCCAATGATCCTGAGTCTCTCTGCATACTGTCAGGTCCTGCTGTACTATCAGGACCTTAGAAACATGGGCTAACACTGACAACTGGTATGTTTGTCACTTTTCATCATGCCCTCTGAAAAGGTAACATCTAGGGTCTTGTCATCTTACTGCTAACTCTCATCAGACCCTTGTTACTAATTGAAGAGTAGCATTCAGCAGAAGACAACAGTGAACACCTGTAGGACTTATGTTAGTCTCAGTCAGCAGTGGAAGGATTTTTCACACTTTACAGAAATCTGTGGCAGTGTAAACTGGAGTTCTTGGGAAAAGATTTTTAATTGTGGAAGCCAAAAATGAGATGGTGTATTTTCAACAATCTGTACAGAAGAATCAAATTCTGCAGGACAAAATAAAACAAAAACCACCCAACCCAAAAGAACCCACCTCCATGCTAAGTGTAGTTTCCTTTTATAATAAAAAAAAAACACCCTGAAGCCATTGGGAAAACTAAAGTTTACTTTCCAGTAAGAAAGGAAACACATGGATAGTTGCAGTGATCACATGTTGTCTAAGCTGTTCAACCTACTAGTAGATACTATGATGAAAAAACCCCAAAGCTTCTTTAACCATTGTTTCAGCCTGGAAGAGTTCTGGCAGTTTCCAATCTCTGTGCAAGCCATAAATGATAAATCATACTGTAGACATTTGGAGTTATCTATTCGCGTTCTTCTTGAGTAAAAGTCCATTTCATGCTGAATATATATAAGGTATAGTAGTTTAAAGAACTAACCCAGTATTGTTTTCTAACTTGGAGAAAGTAATATTTTCTGCTTTTAAATAACACTTTCCCCTCCAAAAACACCCTACTGTCATAAACATTGTTTTCAGTATGTGAAAAAATTATGTCGCATAGTACAAAATGCTATTAAAAATATCCTTTTAAAACGACATTATTGGTATCTTTCTAAACAGAACCAAAGCCACAGCTAAAATTATAGAATGATGGAAAGAGAGACACCTGTTCACTTGCCTTATTCATCCCTTGCTAGTGAAAAACTGTTCCCTAAGGTACACGTCTTGTGCTTTATCAGCTCCTTTTCAAAAGCATCAAGCAGTGTAACTCCCATCTATTCTCATGGGAGATTTTTCAGTGATTTCAGAGATCTCACTGTCAAGATTATCAGCCTGCCTTTTAACCTAAATTTTCCTTATCCTAATTTAGTGTCATTACTCTCAGTTACCCCATCATAACATATTTTGAGATGTAATATTAACAAATAGATACTTAATGACGAGATAAGCATCCCATCAGCTTTGCACAGGGAGGATTATTTTTAGATTCTCTTTCGACTCTGAGGGTCTTGCTTAAAGTCTCAGCTGAGGCAATAAATATAGGTACAAGAAAAAAATGTCAAGCTATGCACTCTCATACATATCTGCGATCTAACGATTATTGCAGGACGTCCTGTTTTGTAACTTTTCCTTCTATGCTACTGGTTATCCCTGGAATAACAATGTTTATAATCATTTTGCTAACTCAGATTTTGCTAGAAAACAAGCTCTGGGCTGCAATAACAGATGTACAAAGAGAATTACCCTCAGGATATTTAATAAACCCGGCCATGCAGCAGGAACAAAAGAAGACAGAGAGAAAAAAAGTCAGAATACTCCCTTAGCAAAGAGAATAGAAAATTCTTGTTTTCTTTATTGGTGTTTTATTTTAGTCTCCTGAGTTTAGAATGCTGAAAAGACAAATTTGGTGGTTGTCATAGTTTGTGGTTTTTTTTCCAACTACCAAAAAAAAATTTTAATCCACAGTGATATATTACAAGAAGGACTCAACTAATGCTATTGATAAGTTTCCCTACTAAAAGAAGCTCATATCTGTAAATCAGTACTGTGTAGTTTGGAGACATACTAATTCATTGGCAAATCTCAATGACGTATGCCACAAACAAGAGAGAGAGATTAACTGATCTTGCCCTAGATATCACCATCATGAATGCTAAGTCAGTAGAGATCAGCTTTTTAGTGACCTAAAAATAGGGGTATGATTCAAGAGTTTCCCAGGCAAACTCATGCAGCACATATTATGGCACTTTCCCCTCAACCCCAACCTCTGCCAAAAAAATTAAATAACAAAAGGACTTGGGGTATATTGGTTTCACTACCAAGTATATCTGTGAAAAATTTTAAATGCGGGTTTCACACATTCTATTAGAAATTAGATTTTCAGCTACCTTTGTATCTTGCCTTCCCTAAGGCGCTCCTCAACCATCCCTGAGGCACAAGTTCAGCCTTCTGAATGGCTGTGCTAAACTCATGCTTTTTCATGTTCTAGTTTCTCAAGCTCCAGTTTGCTCAGTTTTTCTAGCCACATCCCAGACTTCAGAGCGTATACAAGAAGAGTGAAAGAAGGATGAATACAACGATAGATACTGCTGCCCTACAAGACCGTGCTTCTCTCCTGTCACAAGACTCCTTCCATTGCCAGATATATTAGCTTAATGACAACCATGAAACTGATTAAATCCAAGCAGGCAGTTTAAAGGTAACATCTCAGCGTTAAGCCTTAACAGATTTCCCAATATATATATGAGGTCTTCATTTAGAGTTTATTTTGTTAACATAAAACCATCCTAAAGGAGAAATGTTTATATTCCATGTTGCAGGTTTCAAAGCTCTAACATTTTTGAGTTACTCTGCTTCTACTGCTTAAGTTACAGCTTTTTTACATGTATATATAGAGACATGCGGTTTCCTCACACTGGGAAAACTCCACAACTACTGAAAGCACTTAATTTAAATTCCTTTGAAGAAATCATCTTTGGCCAGGAAGCAATATGGAAATTTTCAGTCCAGAAGGAAAACTATCAGGAAGTTATCACTGTCAGAAAACAGGGTGTGATTATTAAATATATTTTGCAAGCCTAATGGTAGCATTTCCTCCTAAGTGACAACTTTAATAATGATTTGCTGCAAGATAACATGACAATTTTCAATAATCTTTCCATTCTCAGCATTTGGACACTGCCAGGAAAGATAGTGTAATTAAGGGGAAGAGAAAAAGAGGGTGCCATCAATTTATGACTTCACCTTTTACAACTCAATTTATCCAACAGATTTTAAACCCAATAGATGAAAAATATTTTACAATTCACAGAATGAACAGATGGCACAGCAGTATTGAAAATGACAGTATATGTACACCAAATGAACTGGTGTTCTGCTCTAGTTAAGAAGCTGTCAACATTTGTATTACAAACCACAGTTTTCAAGGGTTTGTAAGTTAGCTATTTTAGATAACATCTGGAAAGACTGGCTCACAAGCTGCATGCCTAGGTACCATGTAAAAAAAAAAAAAGTGTGTTTATTACTTTATCCGTTTCATACCCTGTACACACACCTAATCATATTGTAAACACTAGCTGTGACCTAAGATGCTGACAGAAGCATCTTTACTTATCAGAAGGATTTGAATGGGCTGGCTAGTCTGTGAGCGGCTGTGCTGGCTGTGCACAGAAGGATGTGGCTGTCCCTAATCTCCTGCTTTGCAGAGGAGACTTCAGGCACAGCTGATGGGACCTGCCCGAGCACCCAGACACTCCATGCCTGGGATGTTACTGTCCTGTGGGACATTACCAGACCCTCTGTGAAGCCATTACAAGGAACAAAAGTGATCAAGGTGCCTAACGTAAAGGATCAGCAGTTTGAAGTAGCACAACTTCCAAAGAAACACAATGCTTGTCTTAAACACCACATTTTGGCTTAGGAAGATGGCAAGCTGTGCTGAAGCAACTAACTTTTTACACTGAGAGTCTCCAACAGTGGTTTGCACAGGTACAGCCAGACTGGTGCAGCTATGGATTGCATGAAACTCCTGCTTATACAAGATCTCAGTTTTGGCCATAAAGGAAAAAAAAGATTGTAACATTTTGCCTGAGAAAAGACTGAATGGCAGCACAGGAAGGATTTCAGGATTTGGCTCACCAATGAACCGATTTTAAATTATATGCTACTGGCCACTAAACTGCTTATAGGTTTAGTACCAACACACTGTGCCCGTTAGCTGTAGGTTTGAATCTATACCATGATCTCTGTGGCTGGTGATAATCTTGGATTGAACATAAAGACAAATGTGAGTTTTATTTTACACATGGGTCTACATGGTTTGGTTTTTGAGGTAAAAGTGAAAAAGCAGTAAATACTGCAGTAACAGATTCGCGGAAGCTATTGCATGAAGGGGTGTTTGGGACTGTGAAAGAATATATGGAAAAAGGAAAGGGTTAAAAGATGAGCGCCAAAAATAATAACGCGATTTTAAACTTGGATAACTGTGACCTCTTTCAGGAGGAAACATCAGGAAACAAAAAAACTAACCAACCAGTCAAATTGGAAATTACGTTTTTAGTGCCATTTAGAGGAAAAGAAATACACTGCAATCAATCTGAGTTGTACCCACCAAGACATCCGTATGTAAAACAGATTATCTCGATGGAATTGGAAGTCATTCCCCCAAAGCCCTATATTAGGATTTTCACAGGTGTTGGTATCCAAATGCTCCTGGAATTCCATGACTACTACATGCTTTATTCCCCCAGGCACATTTGAAATTCCTGTCTTGGATTGCATATATATTACACGAAGTCTTCAGTTTCTGAACAGTGTCAACAAAAACCTAAGAAAAACAAAACGAAACAAAAAACAGATAAGGGGCTAGAGGGAAAGAGTGAGTGAGAGATTAATGTAAAAAGTAATGAATATGAATATCTTTGCTAGACATTGAGAGAGTAGATAGTGAGAGGGGATATATTTGCTGGTATATATAATTATGTTCCACCATTGTTGCTGGCCTTGAAGTGAGAATAGGATAAATATCTAAAAATTTCTGAATCGGATGAAATGACTATAAGTAAATACCCAGATTCTGAAAAAGAAAAGCTAAGAATAACAAATTTAAGTATGAAAAGGTGATGATGGATACTGAGAGAGGTGGGAATGTAACCAAAAGGAAAAGTAAAACAAAAGACACACAACACACAGACTAGAAGTTTCAGGTCCTGTAGATTTAGCAACATCTGAGAGCAAAAGTGATCTTGTTTTGAGATACTGCAAGGTAATCTGAGGTATTAATGTGTGCAAACATGACTTCTACTCTAGACTGCAGTTCTCCAGAAAAATTCTGTACCACCATCTTCCACAGCTTTCTGAGGTATTTATATGTCCACAGTACAGATAATTTTTTACTGCAGTTTTCTCTACTAATAACACTGGTCAGGGTCAGCTATTTATTAATACCTGCTTCCAGGTATCTGAAAGACTGGGTATGTATAAATGAGGCTAATAAATGTGTTTCTACACTGCACCAAACAGTGCCATCAGGCTTCTCTAGTACTTCCTTGATTCTTGTGCCAAGATCATTAATAAAAATATCAACAAAGATTTGCTGAACTGAAGTTCTTAAGAAGCATCACTAATAACTTAATTTCAGCCTAATATATTTTCTTCCAGTATTCTTGAGTGTTGACTTTTTAGTCAGGCCCTTTCCTGCACCATAATTCTTTCAGTGATTCTCATCTTTTCCTTCTTAATTAACAAGTTTTCTAATGTGAGCTTCTCTAAAGTTTTACTGTTGTCCAAATAATGAGATTCACCACACCTCTTCTTAAGAAAAAAAAAACAAAAACTGTTATCCAAATAAAGATATTAAATCTAGGCTGCTAACATGTCTTTCTATTTCCTTCTATTTCTTTCATTTCCTCACTCCATTAGCACTGGCTGGCATGGAAAATGCTTCTGGACATCACACGCATCGTGGTTGCACAGATGCTCAGCCCTTCATTCAGGTCAGGGTTGCGTTTGCCCCTGCACAGAACTGTATATTACAGATGTCAGAATAATGAGCCTGAAAAAGCCAAGATCACTTCACTGTCTTTTCAAAGTATAGATGTTCCTGAGTCTGCAATTTCATGCACCAATTGTTTCAGATTTCTGAAATGGAGATTACCTGGTCCCTTCCCTCACTCAGGAGCATTATAGTCTTTGAGCCTCTTTCTACCTCTTTTGTGATAATTCCCATTTCCACATTCTCATTCTTTTTTTTCTTATCCTAGATGCAATAATAATTTTTCTTTCCTGTGATTTTCTTCAATAACAACGGAGAAGCTATTGAATCTGAGGTAAATTCTAATTTCATTTTTAGTGATCCTCTAGCTCTGCTTTAAACTTAACCCTACCCCTGCTGTTTTGAGTCTTCTTTTCCTGTTCTCTTATCTTTTTGGCTAGGGACACCTTTGATATTTTTTATTTTACTGTCCTTCCCAATTTTTAACTTAAGATCACTTTTGCTTCCTGATCCTTAAACATAGAAAATTATCAAACAAACTTTCCCCCCAACTGCTGGTAGGCTCTCTGTTAAATAATTCTGAAATGATACTGAGGATAAGGAATGACATGCAACCTCCTTTCCCAGTTCCATTCTACACCCTTGTCTTTCCTTTTTCCTCCTGCTTTGGAAATTAAAAAGCTCAATTAAAAATCCACATTCATTTGGTCTTTCATTTAAACTGAATTATTGTATGAACAATAAGTTCACCAGGGTTGTTTAGTCTGGAGAAAAGGAGGCTCAGAGGAGACCTTATCGCTCTCTACAACTACATGAAAAGAGGTTGTTGCGAGGTGGGGAGGTGGGGGTCAGTCTCTTCTCCAAAGTAACAAGTGGTGGGACAAGAGGAAATGGCCTCAAGTTGCACCAGGGGAGGTTTAGATTGGCTTTTAGGAAAACTAAAAGGGTTATCAAGCATTGGAACAGGCTGCCCAAGGATGTGGTTGAGTCACCATCCCTGGAGGTATTTAAAAGATGTGTTGATGTGGTGCTTAGGGACATGGTTTAGTGGTGGTTTTGGCAGTGTTAGATTGATGGTTGGACTTGATGATCTTAAAGGTCCCTTCCAACATAGACAATTCTATGATTTTATAATTCTATGACGCACGGTTAGTCCACACAGTTACACGGTTAGACATGGTTAATTCAAACATAGTTACATCGTCCACACATTCCCAGTCACCCACTTCTGTATTGTTTGAACATTACTTTTTAGACTCTGACTAAATATAATTAATTTTTTATTACATGATTCAATGAACTCCTAGTAATATGGGCAAACCTACTTGTTCCTCAATGTGATATCCAGGAAATATTTGTGTTTCTTTTTCTTAATAACATCATATCCTATTAAAAATCCAGCTGCGAATAGCAGAGAGAGAGCAATAAAACCTAGAGCTAATCCAGTGCCTAATATCTAAGTGACTTTAACTCAAAAATTCAATTTTATTTTTGTTTTTTTATGTTTCTCTTTTATTTTCTCTCTGAATAGTAAAAACCCTTTACTATCTGCATGTTGCTCTTCCATATGTCCCTTAGCTTTAAAGTCCTGCCTTACAACAGTCATTCACTCTTCTGGTCAGCACTATTGTCAGCACTATCTTCTGCTGCCCAAGTTTGTGAAGCAGTTTTCCACATCATTACAGTACTCCATTCCCTAGCTGGAACACACAGAGGGCTTTCACTGTGTTTAAATATATAATTATATAAATATATAACTATATTGTCTGCTAAATCGATATTCCCACCAGTTTAGGTTCCAAATTCCTGGTGTTCATTCTTTTATTCATAGCTTCATCCACTGTCAAGTTTTAAGTCACCCAATTGTCCTTTTATAAACCTAGGGAGGAAACTGATTTCCTACTAATATTTTCATGTAATTTCTTGGTTTTAATGGTAAAATCTGCCACATTCCAGTTCATTAGTAGGTCTGTCTTGGATTATAGAGCCACGTGAGACCCTTTACCTATATATAGGCTGTATGTAACCACTGGTTATCTTTACGTCTAACGTAGGAAAGTATATCTGTTGCAAAGAGTGACAAGACTCTGGGGATGGCCAGTGATGAAAAATAAATAATATAGCCATTCCAAGTAATATCTGAAATCTGCATTGAAATATATATGCATCTAAGTTTCAGACCTACATAATTATTGTTTACCTATCTGTCCCCAGGACTGGCTTAGGAATCCAACAGCTGTTGTGTTGTCTGACTTTTTCATTATGTTTCAGTGAGAAAGAAAAAAATCTTTACTTTGCATAAAAAAAGAGAAATCTGTGCTGAGGATTGCATAGAAGAGGGGAATACAGTGTATACACACACACACCACCCCACCCCCACCCCAAAATTAGTTTCTAACCACCTGTTTCACAAAGCAGACATAAGCCTCATCTGGTATCTCACTATAGTGTAAGGTGTTTGATATTTCATGAACAGGTTTGCCATTCAGCTGCCCTCTAATCATTACTGCAAGTGTATATTTCTTCAAACAAATGAGGCGTTTTACAGGAACACCATGCTGCATCAGCTATCAATTTTGTAGGTGCAGACATTCAAACAAAACTGTCAAAGAACTCAATTCTGGTGCTCCTAGAATGAACATACTTCTTTTTCTCTTTAGTCACTGTTATCATGAGATTTGGAGGGCAGGCAAAGAAGATGAAATAAAATCCTGGTGTGTGCTAGGGAACCTACCTACACAAGTAAACCAACTGCAGATCATAACAATGCAGTAAGGAAAAAAAATTACTTACTGCTACCCATACACATTATATAATCTTGTTGTATGTTTACATCATTAGCTACACTGCATATTCATACACACATTCTCTGAAGAGGCTACAAGATAGGCAGATCCTAACAGTACCTTAAGAGAAAGGCAAGTAATGTATTTTTATGTTCAATTTTATAAGCTAATTGAACATGGAAACATGATCACCATGTTTTTTTGTGATCAAAACAAACATGTTTTGATCATGTTTGTTTTTATCAAAAGTAAGAAAGTAACTGCTAATCAGATAATTTTAATTGAGAATTTTAGCAAGCGTTGTATATTCTAAAACAATATTTCCAGTTACCCCGGAACTATTTGTTAACTCCATTCAAATATGCTGCAAAATTTCTGGTAGACTAAGAATGCTGTACGTAAACTTATAGCAGCCGTGTTCTCCTTTGACATCAGATCCATGCTACACACCTTAGTTGTAGAAAATACATTTCTCCTATTAGCAGAGAATGAGACATCTCCCATTTCTCATGAAAGTACACTTGCTTCCACATAAGAGGGGAAGTATCTTAATAGCTACAGTCGTCCAGAAAAGTGTAACATTAAGGTAGACAAAGTGATGGGGAAATACTTACAAGAAATATGGGTGCTTAGAAGCAGGATGTTATGAATGTCAGTTGTCTCTGCATGAGCCCATATAACATCAGGACGGCTATGGCTGGGCCAAAGCTAATAAATCTGGCAAAGAATGAGCTAACTCTTTTGGAACAATACTTGTCTCTGCACCATGCTTCTCAACACACTGGTTCTGAAGGAACATTGAATTCTTTACATGTTTGTGAAGACTTCACAAGTTAGTGAAGCAAGCTGATAGTCCTTCTGGACCCCAATCACTCAGAGACATGACTCAAACACCTTACCGGCTCTTCAGTCCAGTACAGGGACAGAACTAACAAACTCCGATGCTCACTTGCTGGCTCTATAGCTTCAGTTTTATGGGCAGAGATGGCTGCTTGGGGTTGTGCCAGTTCACCAGGTGGTGAGACTGACTTGTGTTGTTGTTGTTATTATTATTATTGTTATTTACTTTTTCTGTTATTGTTCTATTAAACTGTCTTTATCTCAACTCACAAGTTTTTTCCTTTCCCTTTCCTCTCCTTGTCCCTTCTTCTCCCTGCTCTTTTGGGGGGAAGGGGGAGAACTGTGTGAGTGGCTGCATGGTCTTGGATGCCAGCTGGGATTAAACCATGACACCTATCTACCACATATTCAACAGCCCCTGTCCTTCTCCAAACAGTAGCTCTTTCATCTTTCAGTCAACCCATCAGCCTACAAATTATCCTGTGCAAATACATATAGACATACAAACACAAACCAACAGACCTACATCCACAAAACCATGTCATTCAAAACCAGAAAAGAAAGTAGCCATCCCCTCGGATAGAAACAAAGGTGTACTAAGAAGTATCCTCATAATGATGTTCTCACCAGAAAAAGATGAGATTCACCCAGTATGGATATTCCAGGAAAACTGTCTGCATCAATGAGTTAGCTGCCCGGATGTGACACACAGACATTATTCTTTAATGTTTAGAGTGGCATCCCTAAGGATGTCTAGATGGGCTAAATATAACATTCCACCTGCCCAGCAAATTGAAGCAGAGTATGTTCATGAAGGACATCAGTTCCAAAGAAAAACAATTAAGTGTTCACTCAAAAGATTAAAATAGTTTTTATACAATGGATCCCCCTTGATCCAAAGAATAGAATGCCCTACTCTAGTAGGTTAATTATTGCTGTGGCACCCCCAGTTTTGACTTAAAATTCGAATTTACAATTTCAAATGAACATCAGAATTTTGCAAATATTTTCCCTCTGCAACTTTATTAATCGGACATTTTCCTTTCAATTTTAATTTTGTACTTTAACTGTAATTAGTATTTCTTCAATGAGACATAAAAAAATCATTACATTAGTGCTATGGAAATATTCCAGTAGGAACATGATAGAGTAGAGCATTTTTTATAAAACATTTTAATATGCAGATGCCTTAAAATGATACAGTTATTAATGAAGATACTACAAAGCTTAAAGTGCAACATCTACTGTACATCTACATACATTCATCTTCTGATTCCAAGTGTAAAGAAACAACAGTAAAAATATCTTCCACATGTTAATGATTATATTTTCATATTTTTTTTAAAATACAACTTACTATAAACATTTATTTTGGAGTGTAGTAGGACAGAAAACATGTGGTAAGATTATACGAGCAATTACCAAGCACTGATCAAGTTAAACATCTATGAACATTTTAAAAGTCATCATTCACAAATGACAACATTTTAAGGATCTTCTGTTACTCAGATTAAGACAATCATAAAATTATTGGATAATTCAGGTTGAAAGGGCCCTCATAAGGTCATCTAGAAAGCAAGATACATTTACTTTTAACTTCAAAGTTCAGGTGTAGATATTTGAGAATGAAATCTTATTTACAAATCCTGTTAGAATGACAGAATGCTGTCTTTTTTTCTATATAGTAATACAGGAATATTACTGTACATTGTGCAAATAAAGGAGAGACTGTGCTTCTGTTTAAAATGAAATAGCAAATCCATTCGGCTTCTCAGCTTGGTTTGTTTCTTAAGATAGATTGACATTTTCTACTTGTTTGGAAATCGTCTCCTCCTCTTTTCCTTTGGTCTCTGTGAAGCAAACAGAAGGATCTTCCTGCAGCTTTTCTTTCTGTGAATACATCTCTCTAGCTATAAGCATATCTTCTCTTCTACAACTCTAAACCTTCATATTTTAGTCAAATCTGGTTGACAATCAGTTTCTGAAGTTGTAAGAGTGGTCATATGTCAACAGAAATGGCAAAGATAACCACACATTTTCTGATAATCCCAACTATTTAACTTTGGCTGTCAGATTAGAGTGCACATACATAAAGTCAAATCGGAGATATACCCTGAGGCTTTGCCATTTCCCAGTGAAACACCTGAGGACAGCAATTTGAAAACTGGGTGAGAATGGAAGATCAACAATATACATACTACTGATTCTGTTACACAATGAAATGAGCTCTGTTATCTGATGTGATGCTCAAGATAAAGAGTCTTGCTGACAATGCAGGAAGCATTTCTTTCCATTAACACAATATCTGTGACCAGATATTCTGTTTGGGAACCCAATTTCACCTTTCCACCAGATGTATGAGCATACCCAGTCTCAGTGAACTCTGCACCATATTCTGCATCGTGATCCATACTCTTATGCAGGATAGCCAAAGATATTCTGCTGCTAATGAAGAGATGTGCTTACAGCAGGATTCATGGTTATAGCCTGCAGGCAGGAAAACAACATTAAGAGTAAAGAGTGTCATTTAAACCTTAAGGGTTATTTAAGACTGCTGAAGTAAAATGACTTTAAAGGGCTGAGTTAAGGAGTATGGTTATAAACATGTAACTTCAAGATATTTTTCCTAAAGTGATTGTGTACTTATTTCTGTCATCTTTCTGAACCCATTTGTGTTTACTTCATATGACCCTATAAATGAGTCTGGCAATTCAGTAAAAGCTAAACATTGTAGCATGTAAAGCCCAAGTACTTTTCCCTTGATCCAAGCTTCTGGCAGCAATAATTTCCGTATAAGTTTTTTTCCCCAAGAGCAATATGTAAACCAAATAAAACCTCAGAAACATTCAACATCTTAATGGAAAAGCAGTAGTATTTTTCTCAGAGAAACTAGAATTCATCAGTTTATCAACAGCTTTAAATTAATTGTCCACAGAATGCCTCTGGTTCCAGGCAATGACAAGGCTCTCCATGGACCAAATTCCTCAGTATCCAGTGTTCACTTGTCTTGGGAGACTGGGTGGGATGGCTCCTGGTGTGATCCAGTATGGCTGCTCCTACTTTATTCTTGAAAAGGAGTTCTTTTTGGTGAAACAGATGGGTATTTGAAGTGTGACTTACATAAATATGCCCCCCACCCCGTGATACGCTCTCTCTACATTTTAAAACATGCACAACAAACTAGTGACAAACCCAGACAAAAAAAAAAACACCACCAAACACACATATAACTACATTCCAGGTCTGTAAACTTCCCTTTCTTCTGGCTCACCTTTTGTAGGGATGCCCTGCTGCATGAAATGAGCATTAAATGTAGAGGCTGGGAAGAAAACTGAGGAACTGCAAGACCAATTGTAACAAGCTTTGTTTTCCTACAGGCTCAGAGTGTAAAAAAATCCTGGGATGCTGGAAGTTAAACAGATTGCAAAGGTTAATAGCGAGGTTGTCTTCCACAACAGAGCTCTTGGAGCCCCACCAGCTAGCTAAATCAGACTGCAGTCTTGAGAATATTCTACAGAGCTGCAACTTCAAAAACATGGGGAGCAACTAGTGTAATCACTGATCTGCAGTGTTAAGTTTTCATGGATTTTCACTTTTCCTTCTCTCTTATAGAAAAAACAATTAAGAGTCTACAGGTTCTTTCACCTGAGTGAAATTTGTCTTTTTTTGGTTCTTTGGGTTGTTTTTTTTTTTAGGCTTTTGTATTCATGCTTTCCCAAAGCAAACTTTTTTCTCTGCTTTCTGTGTCTTTTCCCTGTAAAACCTGTTGTTGCTTGGTACCCGATTTCTCACTTATTTATACATGTATTTATTGGTAATTAAACTACTTGAAGGAAAAAGAGCAGACAGAGCATTTCTACCCTCAGGGAACACAGGAACCACAGGAGAGTTGATTCTACAGCATCCTGGACTATAAAGTTGGTCCTGTAGAAAGTCTTCTAATTTTCCCATTGTTTGGAAAGGGCAGTGCCAATGTGCTCAAAAATCAGCAGAGTTAATCAAGATCTTAGCCCTTCCACTGTTTAGAGATACATAGTTTCAGATATAGGGCTGTAGTGATGTCAGTAGTGGGACATTTTTGAGTAACTACATTACTGCTGTGTTGGAAAGTTTTTTTGGGCAATAAAGATGATGAAAAAATTCTATATATCATCTCATAGTCCCTTGCCAGCAGCACTGTCTTGTCATGCATGAATTTCTTCCCAAGCAGCACTGCTTCTTCAGTTCCAGCGGCTCGCACAAGCTGTCGTTCTGACTTATTACTGTATCAAAAGACTACAAATATCCCTTGCAGGATATACCCTTTCAGGATATTTGCCCTGAAAATATCTTTTTGTAAAAAACTCTGAAGAAAATAAGACAAATTACCGCCAAACTTAAAAATATTCATTTAAATGAATAGAAAACCTATTTGAAGTAAATTAATACTTTCACCAAATTGTCCTTGAATGTATTTCCCCCACAAGATGGATAATGACAGAGATGATTGAAGCACAGAGGTGCAACGGCATCATTTTAAGTGGGCTGAGGACAACCACTGCACTACGGGAAGGAGGGGAAATAGGAGCTGTTCTCTAAGCAGGATCTCCATGCTGCTGGTCTTGTTAGCTGGTGTATGTGGGTTGTGATGGCCTGGGTAATGGCATCCTCCGTTATGTTCCCATATGAAGGGCTTGGCTTACTGTGGTCAAAATGGACATGATTTGGTGGTGGTCTTGGCAGTGTTAGGACTTGATGATATTAAAGCTCCCTTCCAACCTAGATGATTCTGTGATTCTTAGGGAGACATATACATACCTCTGCAAATAAGTAGAACTCCTTAAATTAAACCAAGTACATTATCAATATATTAGGCTATGGTGCTCAGTAGCGTGTATTGCAATTTGTTTACCATGACCCCTTTATATATAAAATAGATGCATCTAAATGTTGTGCTATAATACCCCCTCAGCTATTTAGCAACTAGTTATGTGGAAAAACAAAGGGCCACGACACGCAATAACCTATGTATGCATTTTATCACTATTTCTGATGGATTATTCCATTAAATATTATGAATTAGTCACTTGAAACTATAGCTCTGTGAAGTAGGAAATTATGCCTTTTCTTTCCTCCATCCTAAGCAAGTATCCAATTTCAAGTGCAGAACTGAGAGATGAAGAGTTCAAATAACTTCCCATGCCATTCCCTTAATGTGAATGAAGCAAGATGTTATTTCAGTTAAGTGTTCAAAACCCCAACCATTTTTCATTTGCAGCAAGTTTCCGGAGAGCAGTCAATGCCAGCAGATCCAGGCTGATATATTCCCACAAGTAAATAACTGCCAGGACATACACAAGGCTTGCTGTACTCTTGCAATATCTTACTTTACTAACTGAACATGAACAGTGCATTTGAGCTAACAGTGGAGAAATATGTCATAAACCACTTTATAAATAATTGTTGCTATGTCAATATTATTGATTAGTAAGAGCTCAGTATCCTAACCTGAATAACCACTAGCTAATACACTGTGTATTCTCCTTTGTGGTTGCATTCCTCTCAGCAGCCTTGGTCTAGATCTGTCTTATTTTCCTTCAGCACCTCTTAAACCCAAGTAATCCACAGAACTCAGATTCTGACTGTTGATGAATATTTTGATGTACATAAGCACTAAACTACATACAAACAGATGTTACAAAGCTGGGCAGCAATCCCAAGCACACATACAGGCTAGGTGTTGGAGAATGGCTCCGGGAACGGGGACATAAGTCCCTAGAAGAGCTGGTCGAAAGCATGTAGAACAGTCAGGCCTGGGTTAGCATAACTAGGCCTTTATCTTTGCTAAGATAGGTGAACTATGCAGGCAGCACTATTAATGTCACAGTGACCTCGAGTATGGAATAAACAACTTTCAGGGCTCGGAGCCAGCACAGAAGGAGGATGGTGTATGGACTGTGAGAACCGCAAGAAGGGGTGGTAGTATTAAAATGTAATCTCTAGAGTGTAACCAATTATATCACTGTACGTGTGCATAATTAACGTAGAGACTATAAAAGTAGCTGTGTGTTGTCAATAAAGTGAAGCTTGCTTATCATTCATATTGAATCGATGTCTTGTCTTCCTCCACTCATCGCAGCTAGGTGGAGAATGGATTGAGAACAGCCCTGAGGAGAAGGACTTGAGGGTGTTGTCTGATGAGAAGATCAATGTGAGCCAGCAACATGAGCTCGCAACCCAGAAAGCCAACCGCATCCCCGGGCTGCATCAAATGAAGCATGGCCAGCAGGTCAAGGGAGGTGATTCTACCCCTCTGCTCTCATGAGACTCCACCTGGAGTCCATGCTTTGGAGTCCTCAGCACAAGAAGGACATGTAGCTGTTGGAGCGAGTCCAGAGGAGGGCCACGAAGATGATCAGAGGGCTGGAGCACCTCTGCTATGAAGACAGGCTGAGACAGTTGGGGTTGTTCAGCCTGGAGAAGAGAAGGCTCCAGGGAAACCTTATAGCAGCCTTCCAGTATCTAAAGGGGGCCTACAGGAAAGCTGGGGAGGGACTTTTTACAAGGTCATGTAGTGACAGGATGAGGGGTAATGGCTTCAAACTAGAGGAGGGTAGATTTAGACTAGGTATCAGGAAGAAACTTTTCACTATGAGGGAGGTGAGACACTGGAATAAGTTGCCCAGAGAAGCTGTAGATGCCCCATCCCTGGAAGTGTTCAAGGCCAGGCTAGAAGGGGTTTTGAGCAACCTGGTCTAGTGGGAGGTGTCCCTGCCCATGGCAGGGGACTTGGAACTAGATGATCTTAGGGTCCCTTCCAATCTAAACCATTCTGCAATTCTATGATTCTATGAATTTGCTCTTGCAAGACTCAGTGGGGTGGAGCAATTGCATTCTGGCAACAGGATCTCTCCAGCAAAGCTGAAATATTTATGGAGGTTATCCCCCATTATCTGTGCCATAGTCTTTCAAGTGGATTACAGTGATTACCAATGACAAAACACCTTCCTGCAGATTCATGGAATTTTTCCAGAGAGAATAAATCACTTGAGTTCAGTTCTGGGGTGGCAATATAAGAAAACATAATAATACTTTACTTTTGGATTTGAATGGGTGAAAAAAATACCTGTCTTACCTTTGTGCAACTGAAGCCTTGGTAAAATAGATGTTCAGGTCTATTCTCTATTTTATAGTTCATACATAGGTTTT
The DNA here is from genome assembly GCA_013398815.1 of Ibidorhyncha struthersii. Taxonomy (NCBI): domain Eukaryota; kingdom Metazoa; phylum Chordata; class Aves; order Charadriiformes; family Charadriidae; genus Ibidorhyncha; species Ibidorhyncha struthersii. The sequence goes on along the minus strand of VZSZ01003088.1, from coordinate 364,610 downwards.
GCTTTGAATCAGAATGATAGCTCAAATCTTTATTACTCTTAGTATGGAGAAATAAAAAAATAAGTAGTATGAAAGGAAAATAATGTGATTACTTCAAAAAGCAGGCATATTTGGTAAGTTGCATGCACCACAGAGAACTCAGATGCCCTATACCTTACAAAGAAATTTAGTGAAGCCTTTATGTATTTCCCTGTACATAATGTCTTTTAGCTATAAAATTTAAAAAGATAAACACACAAATATATATTCTGAATATTATTTGATACCCCTCTTCACTGTATATGTACATGTTATACACATGTAACCACTGATCTGACAAAAGTCTAAAGGATCTGGGAATAACTAATTTACTAAATATAGTCTGGCCAATTGCACTTATTCTGCCAATTCTCTGTATCTTTTTTGTGATCATGTTCATTTGCCCTTATATGCTTGGTATTGAAATAACAAACCACCAAAAGTCTTATGCAACTCCTATGTCTTCCAAATTTCAGAACCCGTCTACCTCATTATGTTACTCTTACTGGTCAAGTTGCTTTGCCATGGTAGGAAGAAAAAAAAAAAAACCAACAGAAAACAAATGTAGAAAAAAACAGTGACATTAATATTTTTTGAGCTTTATAGTGACCTGGGTAAACTACAAAGCTGTCGTCATTAAAAATATTTACTTAATAAATTAAGTATCCATTGAAATTTCATCACACAGGTAAATTTTCAATGTTAGAAATGTAGAAGTGACACTGATACAGAAAAGATACATTTGCTGATGACATCAGTCCCATACTTCATTTACATTGCAAAATGTATTGTCTTGCAAAAATTATGATGGAGTGGGTAGCTTATAATACAAATTGTTTGGCATTTGCTTCTGTTATTATTTTTAATAAAGGCTGGACTTTATGTTATAGAATGTACCTCATTCTATATATTTCCCTAAAATTGCTTTCTCTTTTTTTAAAAAAATGATTGCATCATAGATACCCTTTGGATATTTTTTCCTCCTTATTCTCTGTTTCCTTTCTTTCCCTTCCCAAGATGGATTTTTGCTTTGTATTTTAATCATGAAAGCTTAAAGAATAGTGTATAATAATAAATAGACTTCTTTGCTGAGAATCTATAGACATCTTATCCCATGGCAACAATCTGTAAAATAAATGCAGTGTGGTTTCACCATTGAAGTATATTGAGGCTACACAAAATAATGAATTTTCTTCAGTGCTTTAGAGGAACATAATTACAAGATTCAGCACTGAATTAATGCTACAGTCTTAATCATCTCACATCCACCATAGGGTAATCTTGTCTCAATTATAGATCCACCTGGAAATGGCTTTAAATCGAGATTGCTTTTCTGGTCTTTCTTGGCCAAGTGTTGGAACAGAAATTTCTTGACAGCTTTACCTGTAGAAGTATTACTAACATTAAAATGCAGACTATGTACCACTCCACATGCCACAGACAATGCTGCGTCTTTTTAAGTCCAAGTTTTGAAGCAACTATGGGATGTTTTTATTTCATTCTCAGCAAAACTGAGAATTAAATTTTATACTTAATACATGAGTAATTCAGTGGTTTAAGTGTAATCTAGATAAAATGTAACATTATACTGGGGATTCCACAGAGATTTTTAAAAATCAGTGTATTCTCCAAACTTGAAGCATTTGAGGTTCTTAATATTGGTGTTTTGCACGGTAGCTTTCATGAAACATATAATCTTCCTGAAGTACTTTTTCAGTAAATTCTCTGTTTCCACGAGTAGGCAGTGTCATCAGAAAGTTCCCAGGATATCTTTTCGTTAATGAGGGAAGGGCACAGATAGAGGTCAGTGTCAATGCTCATTTCTCCCTTAGATATTTCTCTAAAAAATTCTACTCGTACTACTCCTTCCTGAAACAAAATGTGTAGTAGTAAGTTTCCAGTAAGTTAATTATTGTACTTTCCTCCAGTCTGACTTAAAGAACTATTTTACCTTGCTAATTCAAAACTCTGCTACTCAGAGCCAACCTATTTATTCCATTATGTCTAATGACTTTAAAGTAGCTGCACATGATTTATTTTACAGTCTTTTGAAAGTTTGTTTCTAACCTTTGAGACCTTGTAGCACACCCTTGGTCATGGCACCTTTCTTTTATTGTATTTTTTCCTTGCTACTCTTCTGAACCTTAAGACTTGATACCTCTTCTTTTTGTTCATAGCTCTTTCACATATTTTTAAAGCGTTCGCAAATCCCGCTCAACTAAAATATCCAATTGTCTTAAGTTTTTGAGTTTTTCAACACTCAGAAGTCAAAGTCACATCAAAGTTACGAAGCTTGGCCATTTAGTCTTCAGTTCCACAAACATACTTCTACATTTTCCCTGTAGGACACCTCTGTCATTCACTGGACAGGCTGCATAGCACTCATCTTTTGAGCAATAATGGAAAACCTTCATCTGTTTTTTAATTTTTCTTTTGCACGCCTGAAATTCAGCTATGTATGAAAAGTTACCAACATCTGTTCTTTTTTCAGAATTGCGCACAATGAATAAGCCTAGGTACTTCACAAACAATTCCTTTACCTGTGCAGAATATTCGTTATGTTGGGCAAATCCCATTCTTAATAAAAGCATGGGCTACGTAAGGCCAGCTTTGTGCTGTTAGTGAATATGTACACTTTGGAGGCTTAGGATAGGGTGGTTTCAGAAGTCTTGGCATTATACCTGTTCTGTGTGTTCAAGCTTGGGTGTACTATGAGTGCCCAGCTTTTAGGAAATTGAGCTACAGGGTTTCAAGCTGGATCTTCAGACCACAAATGTGGTACAGTACTGACTACTCTGAGTGACTGATTTCCAGTCTGAGGTGACTGCAACATAGTGTGAATGTACATAAACTAGCTTTCAGGGAGCTAGCCCACCTCTGGGTATCCGTCTATTGCAGCAGCAGGAAGCGCAGTTTGGCATCATCATGTTGTCAGGACTGGTGCCAAGCGCTTGACCTCTGGAAAGCTGGGAAAAGACTAACAACGTGCATTGAAAAAGAGTAAGCCGTATGTTTAATAAACCTGTTCCCACAACATTTAGTGACTGAAGAAGAAAATCACACATCTCACAAATGCTTGGATCCGGGAAGAAGTGATTTATCAGGGATGTCACCTGGAGTTGGAGATGGACGTGGGGTTAGGATGAGTAATATCTTGAACAAATTTTCTCTCTTCCCCGCTCCTATTGGTGAATGTCAGGCTTTTCTTTCTTCTCCACTCAGTCTTGATTTGTCCTATTTTATTTCTCTTATGGTCTATTGCATACAATGCTGATCTTTACTATAGAGAGGGAATTTACCATTTCTGGATAGTCTTACCTTTTTCTTCCTTAGCCTGGTCTTCTTTTCCCAAGAAGAAACCCTGTGCAGGAGGTTTGTTGTTTTTTTTTTTCCTTTTTTTTTTTTTTTTTGAGAAGAGTTGAAACCATGTCTTTTAACCAATTTTGAACTTTTTGAGTGAGTTCAAAAACTAATCCTTTTTCATAAAAGTCTTTTCACTTTTTCAAAAAAGTCTTTTCACTTTTTCAATAAATTGTCATTTACTTTTTCTTTAGTAGTTTGCTGTGAAAATCCTGACAAACTTCAACTGACTGAACTCAGAACCTTCTAACATGAAGCTATCCGAAAGGGTGGCAGAACGATCATCCACACTTATAGCTGCAGGATAAGGGGCATATTGATTCTGAGGTGCTGACTGCAACGTAGCGTAAATGCACTTGAGCTAGCTGTCAACTAGCTAACTCACATACAGGTAACGGTCTAGCTACAGGATCAGAGACCTCAAATTAGGGTCACTACACCCTCATGATAGCCTTAGCTGACAGACTGCTGGTAAGTGAAGTAAAGTCTGAGAAATCTTGGCTATTATCATAGATACTTTCTATCTCAGTTCAGTAAGTGACATGTCACACAGAATGATCACCAGTTCTGCATGTAAATCTAGACAACCTGTGAGACAAGGGTTTGATTTTGTTCTTAAAGAAATCAGTTTATCACTTGTTAAGTTAATCCTAATTTTCCTTTTTGTGAATGCAGAAATAGAATAGAAACTTATATACTGAAACAGTAGAAATGAAATTGAAAAGATGAGGGTTCAATCTACAGAATGTAAGAAGGCTTGTAAAATGCATGCAGACTAATCTGAGTCTACTTGCAACTTTTAAAAACTTTCAGAATTCCTTAAATGTAGAAGTCATTAATCTTAATACAGCTTCCTAAGATATTTCTTCTCTATTTGTGCAATTGAATTTAGAAAAAATAATCAAAGCTATAAATATTTTTACTGTAACTAATTGAAAAATCTAGCTATAAAAATGGTGGAGAAAAAAACATGGAAAATAATTCTGTTTGTTTGTTTTCAGGTTGGTTTTTTTGTTGTTTTTTTTTTTTTTTTTGTCTAAATAATTGGAGAAATAGTTTTAAAAAAGAGAAAGAAATACTTTGAGATTTACTTACCACCCCCGAATTAAGGATCTGAACTTCCCCCAAATTACCAAGTTTTACTGTCACTCTAAAAATGACAATTGGGTTTGGGATTTAGCAGAGTTTATCCGTCATATCATGATAGAAGATTATTTTTTTTCTGCTGTCTTCTGCTCCTCCTTATTGAGTTTCTTCTCCCTCTCCCTTCACTTTTTCTTCTTCAACAGGTACTTCTCTGGTATTAAGGCCATTCACATAGCCCATAGATGGGCACAACCTTTGCAGGGGAGAGATAGGTCAGCAGTAGAAAGAAGTAGCTATGACTGCAGTATACTATAGTTCAGATATTCTCAATTACTGTATAATTATTATTAATTGCTGGACTGTGTGCATATGTGTGTGTGTGTCTAAGTATGGACAGCCTTCAGGCTACACCTAAAAGAAGAACCACAGACTTTTAATCATTCCTGTATCTGCAGAGAATTTGGTTTGGTCCATGTGACACTTCGGGCAGGCAACCCAAAATGCTTCTTGTATATTGATAACTGTGATGTGGTATCCAAAAGTCAAGTATAGTTCTCCTTCTATTCTTCACATACTAGAAACATTTCTCTGTGTAAATCCTGGAATGATTTAATTTGAAAATGAAGTTGTCAACGAACAGGTTTATATTCCTCTTGGTTGGAATTTAACTTGATTCTTTACCTAATAGCACAAAGAAATAGTTTTGGTAGAGTGTCTAAATAATTTCTTTCCTATGTAATTTTCCTATAATATCATTTCCAGGATACCAGAACATTTCTTAGTTTTAAGAGGTATCTCATTTTTTTTTTTTTTTTCCCCAGAAGTGAGACTCACACTGCGTAGTTTGTATTCTGCTCTCTTCTTACAATAATATACAGAAATAATTATTTAAAGAAAGCTAAATTAAATAAATGAATGCCTTGTTTTCTGGGCTAATTTATGACCTAATCTTACAATGGACTTCAAGAAAGCTCATTCTCTATCTTGCAGGATATCTTTAATCTTATTGGAAAGAGTTTTATGGTGCTTACAGATTTATCCTTCAGGTCATGATCTTCAACCTAGAGCTTTGGGCAAATTTTCATATATTGCCAAACACTGCAAAGATAACAACCTTGGACCAAAATATCTCTAAATTATTTAAGCAGTGAGAGATGCAGACAGGCATTTTTGAAAATTTTCTGGGACACCGAGAAGGCTAGCCCTGTGACTCTGAAATCAGTGTGAAATAGACAATGAATGAACTCTGGCACCTCTGAGAAAAGCCTTCTTTGGACCTGTGCTTGCTGTTTAATGCCTAAATAAATTTGAAAATGTGGCCTTTGGATTTTGAGGGTGAGCAAACAGTCTGTGTAAAAGCAGCATATAGAAAGCAGACCTGGAATTCTTGTAATACTCTTTTGCTGAAGAAACAGTAGTAAGATGGACTTGATGAGGTAACTCATGTCTGTGCACATTAGTGTGATATTTATTAGTGCTTTTAATATGGGATTATCAGTAAAACATCTTTTGTGCTTTGGGTAGCAATGGTAGAAAAACTAAGGTAAAATAATATCACGGTACTTTTGCCTTATTTTTATTAATGACTTCCACAAGTTTGAAGCGTTTTTTGTGGAACTTTGAAGCATATTTAACTAAAATTTTATGTAATCATCTAAAAGACCAGAGATTTTATCTGTAAATTTGAGAAATAATTGAGGGTGTATAAGAAAGATGATGGGGTTATAATACTTCTTTTGAGAACTTTAATAGTCCAGAGGCATTAAAAGGGAAATGGAATGGTGGAAGAGCCTAATGGCATAACGAATGAACAGAGCACTATGCTGAAGTTTTTTGACAGATCATCCAGCTTTTGATAGGTTGACATCACCATTACTCAATGTCACTTCCAGTGTTGTAGAGACATTTTTAATTAGAAACAGAGGAATGGGAATCAGAAAGTATAGATCATCAAAATGTGCCAGTGCAACTACACATACCTGCTATTCATACGTGCAAGTTTTCTCAGTACTTTAAGATACTTCCTACCCTCTTCACAAACTCAGTATCTCTAGTAACATGATGCCCTAATGATTAACACAAAACAGCAAAAACATTATTTCATTTCAAGTAGCACTGAATTAATCCGGAACATTTTAAAAATTCATTGTCAGTGAGGTACTGGTAATAGTATCGGTTCATGATACCAGTGCTATCAACAAAATCAAATATTGCCCGTAGGCCACATAGCCAAATGGATTTAGCAATATATGTTTTACTGCATTTAGCCACCATCTCTGTCTCTTTTAGAAAAGCTGCATGTACAAAAGCAAGTATCTGCATACTGATCAAGATGGCATAGGAAACTGAGGGGCAGCATATGAGAAGACAGAAAGATCTTTACCCCACAATGTCTGATGTTGCCTCTCTTTGCTGTGCCCACAGACGTGAGGTCTGCCCTGCTGTGAATCTGGAGTAACACGATTAAATCAGTGGAATTACTCTGGATTTTCTCCAACTCAAAGGCACACAGCTTTTGGCAGTGGGAACTCAGCAGCTCAGAGAAACCTGACCCACACTTTGTGTATTGGCACAGATCCCTTAGCTCATTGCTGATAGTTTTATTAAGTAAAATCAGCTTAAACAAATTGGTGCATGATTTTACTTCGGTGATTCCAGGAAACTCCATTGCTGGAGCTACTGTTTTGGAGGTCAGCAAGAAATAAAAACCTTATACATAATAAGTATAAATACAAATAAAAATATTCATAAACTATATGTCTCCCTATATATAAACCTCTAGTTAAATAAGCGTACAAAGTACTCAAAAATATAGATGTAAGCAACGTTTTAAACTAAGACAACATCTTATAAAACAGAGAATCAATGAAGAGGAGGATTCAGCACTTGAAATCAATCCAGTTGCATGTCAGGAATGCACACCATGTTTATAGGATTAAAAATCTTTGTTATGAAAACGCTGACATGTTTTTCCACCTGTCTACTCCTGCACATTGTCTGAGCACTTTCTAAATGTGCTTCAAATTATTAGCTGCAAACAGGTTTCAACAGTATAAGTTGTTACATATGTGTTAGTCAGTAGAGAGATGACAATGATCGATTTCTTTAATGACAACAATTTGTCTGAAAATTAGCTCTCAGTTGTTTTTTCTGCCTAATTTCCCTTAATCTTTGTTTAAAGTATCTCAGGAGAGCTTTATTTTCTAGAAAGTGGGAACACATTTCTTCTAAAATTTCTTAGGATCTACGGGTGTACAGAAACTGGAAATAAGGACTTAGGGCTGATTGGTGTCCTTTTTTTGAGATATGAAACAGATAAAAATTAAAGGCTTATCTGTATTTCCTCTGGATGCAGCCCTCAGAAAGTAGTGAAAGATACTGATGACCAAATCTGCCTAATGATCAGTGCAAAAGAGGAGATCACATCCTTGTGTGTACGTACTTAGGGGATTCCCTCAAACAGCTAGCACTTGGTGGATAGTTGCTGCAGGGTATCCTTCCCTCTGGTTTGGGAAACTTGCAGGCTCTCTGCTTTGAGTGAAAGAAACTTGTTGAGAACAGATGAACAGCTACTCCCACTCTACCCAAACCAGCTAAAACCTGAAGGTAAGGACATGTACATAATTTTGTGCTGACTGAGGTTAGGGGGTGATACTTGCAAAGGAATTAGACAGACAAGGTGAATCAAAGAGGTTACCAGGCAGAGGAGCAACTTGAGCCCTTATTCTTCAGATGTTCACCAAGAGTCAATGCACTCAGCCTTAAATGGACAGCAAGGGCAGCAGGGGTCAAGCTTGGTGGAAGAGTTAGCGGCAAGAAGGGCACTTGCTTTGCTATAAAAGAAACTGAACAAATTTTGCTCAAAAGACAGACTGAACCTTGTTTACCTCATCAGTCTGAAAATTTTATAATACCAGATATTACTGTGGGTGTCTGAGCAAGACAGGCTATCTTGCATAGATTAGGTGCTGTGAGACATTTCCCCTCACATGTGCATGTCAAGTCCCATTATCCTCAACAGGGAAGCTGAAGGTAACTAAAAGTAGAAATGAGTAAGAATCAATGAGGTATGTTAATGGATGGTTTTTATTTTATTGAAACCTCTCAGGGCAGGCAATTTATAGGAGAGAGGGGGAGTGCCTTTGATTTTCTATCATTGCTTTATTATGCCCTTTTTGGGTGAAGGAAATTCAAGTCTGCTAATAAGTTCAAAAGCAGAATGTGTTTTTAATGGAGGATTATATATTGACAATATATTGCCTAGTAGCAGAAATTGGCTGGAATTATCAACAATAGCTCAACACTGATTTGTCATGTTTCTTTTAAGAAAGATCAAAAAAAAGATCAGATATAAGCCTTTCTTTATTGGACTAGTCTCAAAAATCTAGCCAAAAAGGTAGTGGTGTAGCTAGCAATTACCTAGCTGGCTTTATGGTACTTACAAGGTGAAAACACCTTTCACGCAAATACTACCTAGGTAAAATTTGGCTTCTGAGATCAACTGTAAAACTCCCATCAGCTTCAAAGGAACTAGAATGTCAGCCTTACCATTAATTTCAGTAAAGGATCAGTTCTGAAGAATAAAACTCTTTCATGTTCCTTCATGGCAAAATCCTTTAGTGGGACTCTAAGCACTTGAAAAATGGTAAAATCTCTTTTATGTGGAAAAGGTGTTGTGACTCTTTCGTAGATTTCACTAGACGAATATTTGCAGGAAAGACTAGTGCATTCAAGATGGAATACAAGGCCTGACTCAAGAAATTGTTAGCTCTAGGTCTTCTGCTCAGCATTTGATAGAATCTTATCATCCATAATGTCTCTGGCAGTATCTTTCTATTTATCTGTCCTTTCACAAACCCATTACTTTAGGGCTTAAGTACTGCAAACTGATTTATATTATCCAGAATTGATGCTCTACTTGATTACCTTTCATTTTACCTTTTAACGACTGGTTCTATACTCTTGTAATCATTTTACTTATCTCCATATTGCTAGTGATATTAATAACCAGTGTGCTCTACCTGAAGTGCAGTACAGGCAGTCCAGAATCTATAATGGTCTTCCTCAGCTGAGAGAGTCTCCTGTTGATTGGTATTGTTCCAGCAGATGCTGTGTCTCTCCTTCTTGCCCCTTCTCATGCCACCCTCCCTTTCTCTCTGCCTAAGTTTATATACGTCAAATTAAGTTCCCAGACAGAGGCTGCAAGCTCAGTCTCATCTCTGCTTTTAGAGATTTCCTTCAGCTGAACACTGAGACAGTCCACTGCAGGTGCCTCAGGAAGAGTATCTCCTCTTTTTCTTCTCTATATACACACAAGGAGCAAAACCTATGGTATCAGTCAGGTTCCTGTAGTTCCCTCCTGCAAAAGCAGTTCCTCACTGCCAACTACCAGATTTCAGCTGTATAATTTTTTTCTTTGCAACTAAAAATATTTTGTGTTCTGATGACTCACTAAAGCTCTACACATTGAAGCTTCCAACTTTTGAATGGAGTTGTATTTCCTAACCATGGCTGGAGTTATAGTCTCATCACTTCTTCCAAGAGGCAACTAGGATGCAAGGCATTGTAACAAAAATAATAAAACCCAAAGACAAATCCTCCCCAATTACTTTCAGATTCCCAGATGATCAAGGGAAGATGACTCACAGGAGGAAGCAATTTCTTCACATTTACAGCATGGAATTTTCACCCTAAGTGATCCAAGTAAATTCTCTACTTCATGGTTACCTAAACAATCTAAAAAATTTAAAACGGCACAAACCCCGAGCCTCCTTTACTCATGGTTGTTATAAAAGACCCAACAAAAAAAATGCAAAATTTGATGGCTTGATGTCACTATTTTAATTCATTTTCAGGTAATATGAGTTCCAGCACTAAATACCTCTGAAAATATGAATATTAGTACTTCCCATTGTAGTGTCTAAGTCTAATGAAGACTTGTACTTTCTTAAAGGCCATGTTACTGATGTTCACCTTCTTCATGCTCAAAATGACGTATACAGGCATTTGAAAGTAATTATTTCATACTGTTATTACGTTATTATCTGTTTATCTGCTGTGGGTTTTGGTTTTTTTTTTTGAAATAGCAGTCTCTAGTCCATGATTTACAATGACACTTAAAATAACTTCTTTACTCTCTGTTCTGTCTATTCCATTTCATTAATGGAATAAACTACTTTATTGAAAGTAGAAACATCTCTTTTATATTTATATTCTTAAATGCTGAAACTTACAACCGTAGAAGTAATATGTGTTCCTCTCCACTTAAAATTTATCTCAGCAGAGTTTCAGACTCATTTTGATTCAGTGTAATTCTTCCTCTTCTTTGGTTTAGTCTATCTTATGAAGTTTTTTGAGAGACATATCTACTTTCAGTACCCTGTTGTTAGACATAAGTTCCGTATTGCCTACAAGAATTTTCTCCTGATCTCTGATACTTTAGTTTAACTGGTGGGTTTTTTGGATTTACTTTTACAAATGACACATTTTTATGTGAGATTCTTTGCTTTCTGCAAGGTAACCCTGTCTTTCTTACACCCAACACCTTGCTGATACATGAATGTGTACAAGAGAGGTCTTTGATAACCTCTTTCTAACAAACTTTGGAAAAAAAAATTATATCCTCATGCAGCCAGTTTCTATGATATTCCCAATTCTCTAGTCACACGTCAGTCTTATACCTGTGTTAAATATTTCACAAGACTCCTTCTAGTTATGTTTCTGGATTGTGCAGACTCAGTGCTTTCAACTTCAGAAATGTTTCACTGTAAAAAAAAAAAAAAAAGAAAAAAGGAAAAAAAGAAAAGAAAAGGAAAAAACCCAACAATATTTCAAGCTCAAAATTAACAGATTTCTTCCATATAGTGTAGTTTCTTAAGTCCATATGAGCTGTTTATATTTGTTTCTTCCTGACTTGCCTTTCTACCCTAACTCTCTTCAGCTGGCCTTGAGGGAAAAAAGCAACCAGCATATGAACAAATAGCCTCTGACTTCTTAAAGAAAATGCCGTCAGAGTCCAGTTGGCCTATCTCAAAAGAAATAAAAGGAGCTTAGACAAGAAAATGCTATGGTCTTAGAGATGCATAACTAATATTCCCCAGTTCTCTCATGTCATATTCATTGATTTATCCTACTATGTCATGCTCTCTTTTCTGAAACCATTCGGTTACTTGGTATGGTGTGTCTGTGGTTTTGGTTTGATGCAGTCATCGTCATTATCAGAAGGTGTTTTTCAATGTCATTTTACCAGTATTTATGCTTTTTCCTGTGTTACCTGGTCTGGCTGTTTTGCAGTTTCTCTGCTATTAGTCTCTATGTCTCTCCCTGCAATCCTACAGGCTCAGTGTGTGCGAAAATCTGGAGCAAGTCAAGTAAACAAAATTTGATTAATTAAGCACAAGTGTTAAATAACAGCAGTTGGAGGGAAAAAAAGGAAATTACTGGATCTATAGAAGATGTATCTTCCTGTCTGAATCATATGAGCATGTTCAGTGTGGAGGCCACCTCTTGTTTATTTTTCAACAAATGAAAAAATCATCTGTATTCAGAATCTCAGCACTGACTGCTGTTAATAATTCTTTCTTTATAGGAGAAATAATTCAACACCACTTGTTATAGATGAAATTGTAATTACATTCTCATTATTACACTGGCACCATTTTCTCAGATAACAAGTTTTCTGAAGGTGTAAAATTAACCTCTAATTTTGATTTTCATAAAATAGTTGATGCATTGGGACCAGCTGTTGTTTTGAAGAAAATAATAACCAGGAACATGAAGGATTCATGTCTTTTTGTCCTTTTTTGGGAATATTCATTGGAATTGTAAGACTGCGCAGAAATATGTTAGTTTAAGGTCTCCAACAAACAGTCTTCACACCTAGCATGTGTTTACAGTGCCCCTCATGAGAGTGGGTGTGAGGCCTCATGTTGACTCTGAAGTTTCCAGGAACTGGGACTTTTGCAGATACCTACTTTTCATAATCACTCTAAAGGTCTGTCAGGTAACTGGGGTCAAAGGAGTGTCCAATGAGGTAGTGATGCAGCAAAATATTATGTCAACCACATATTGGCTAGAAGCTCCTAAGGAGATCAGCTTTTCCATTGTCATTTTCCAGCTTTCTAATGGACATGTGGATGGAGATAAATCTCACCCTTGTGTGGCTACAGGACCTATATGCCTCCCCATGTATCAACTTACTCAGGTTTTGTGGAAGTTTTATTATAGCAAGGCCACATTAATTTATGAATAAAAAGTGCACTTCTGAGGCTAGATTTTGCTCTTGATGATGATCATCTTTCTTTGACATAGGTTTGGTAAAATCAACCTTATTACACCACACTTCAAAGCACAGCTTTGATCAGCACAGTCCATCTAGGAAGATCATAATATCACTGGTCAGCGTTCCCTTTGAACTCTTTGGTGCAATTATCAGCACTAGAAATTATCTGTGTCTGTTTCAGGAAACAGAAGGTCCTTATATGCGTCAGAAATACAAGAACTCTTATGTCTCCGTTCCCAAGGAAGGAAGCACCTCAAAAAATGTGATACTAACCAACGTAATAACTTCTGGCGCTCACTAAGGAAGGATTTTATTGTCATGCAGTAGACAGATGCAGAGACTGAGAAGCTTGCAGATCTCAAGCATCCACATAAGGAGTTACAATACACAGGCCAGAACCCAGCACCCACAGCCCTGCGCACAGTCTGCCAGTACGTGACTGCATACTAGCAAACATCTCACAAAAGCTGTCATATGGGAGAGACACCAGAATGAGATCTCTGGCTCACATTCGAAGTATTTTTCTGGCTTCTGTAACTTGGCTCCTCTCAGCCAGTTTTCTCCCAAAAGTAAGATCCCCTTTTCTCTGTTCCCCAGCCATGTTCAGTCTAGCATTTGTTTTTTTTTTTTCAGTTTGCCCATGTTTCTCGGTACTATCCCTGAAAAACTATTTGTTTTTGAAGTGGAGTTGAAGGAATCTTTCTTTCATTTCCAAATCCTATGATCTTTGCTACAACTCCAACAAAGCTGCACTTGACAAATTCACATGCTTCTGAGGGAACAAAGAAAGCATTCAAGCTAAGTGAGGAAACATAGAAGCACAAAATACATTTTGCACTCTGAAAGAGAAGTTAGAGTAAGTAATTAAAAGAAATATTTTCTTCAGCTTCTTTAATGAAACTGTTATATCCATAAGTATTATTTTCATATTTTTTCCTTAAAATATTCCCAAACTGTTCTTTTATATGGTGAAGTCCTCCAAATATATCAATTTTAAAACTTTCTTTCTCAAGTCATACAGAGACAAAAAAAAGAAATAAAAAAATCCTTCCTGCTATACTGGGGAAAGTAAAATAATAAAAAAGTAAGTATAAGAAAAAGAACAAATAGTGTCCAGAATTATGTATGTGAATATCTCAACATTTTCCCAGGCTCTCATATGAAACTTATTTCATTTGGAAAACACAGACAGAAATAGATACATGAAGGTTTGCCATTACAAAACAGACTGATTGTCCCCCGAAAGGATGATAGTTCACAGGAGAAGGAAGATGATGCTTCTTTCTCTGTGTGGACTTGTAAAATTCGCTACCTGAGATTTGAACCACAACCAAATCAAACAAGGAAGGAGTGCAAGTCTCCAGTAAATTTCTATTTCCACGTATACTTTTTTCTGAGACTTCATTTCAGTAACCTTATTGAGAACTTGAGCTTGGTAACACACTATGTCATATTGGGTAATCATGCATTTTGCTATATCAGGCTGGATGTTTTTTATGGACTATTTTTAATATATTTTGAATAGAAAAAAATGTCATTTAGTTACAGGTATAAGTAGATATATAATATATCTACACTATCTATATAGTAGTAAATATATTGTGGCTACCACAACAGTGGCTGACATAACATCAAGAACTTCTTGTTTTATTTTGCTTATGCAGCTAGAGGGTCCTGCGCCCTGCCCCCTTTCCATTGGTCATCTTAGATCTAAATTTTCTTGCTTTCTTCATATTTGTAGCTCCTTCATCCTAGAAATATTTACATTTAATTTTTTCCATGCTGTTTACAGTTTTTGTGTCTCACTCACTGCATGAAATTTTCTGTAAACTCATTCAAGTATTTGTGTGGTTTAGAAACAAGCATAAGCTGCAAAGCATAAACTGCAAAGCATAAGCTGCAATTTGTATTTACCCAGTACTGTTTCCCAGAGCTTCTAATTCTATGAAATTATGTTAATTTAAAAAACAAAAGTTTCATCATTATATATAAGTATACAAACAAGTAAATAAAACCAGAAGTTTGTCCAGCTCCATATAGATTTCTTACAACTGTAATAGATCCAGCTTGCATTTGTCAGGTGTCAACTCAGTTTTTCAACTGGAAAGCCAGCCTGTCCCTCAAACTCTGTGTTTTCTTCAATTTTATTAAGTAAGTGTGTAAGAAATCAAATGAGGGAAAGAAAGGAAGCGTGGAGGCAAAAACCCAGACCCATGTGTTTCACGAAATAATGATTTGATCCTCTAAGAAAGTAAATCCTAACCTCTTGAATTGAACTTTTAGATGTGAAATGTGAAGTTGTGAAATAACTAAGGGATTTTTACTGTGTACTTTCATTTGCATGAAGTTGTTTTATGCTTCAAGAAATAAGAACCTTATGTTGAATTTTACCAGAATACCATTAGGTTTATGACCTGCAGACATTTGCCCATCTGTTGGGTAGAATAGCTTTCGGTGAATGAAACAAAAGCGATGCAGGCATAAATGAGTGTATTTTAATTAACCTACTTTTTGTACCCTGAAATTATCTTGTTCTTGTTGCTGTTGCATAAGTTTATGATTTCATACATAATAGTGAAAAAACTAAACTCTTCTAAATTAAAAGTCACTTGAGGAGGTGTGTGCCAATTTTTAAAAAATATTTTACCAGCTGAAAAGTTAATGGATGTCAGAGAATGTGAATTTCAGGACAAGTTTAACTACAGAATGTTGGACTTAAAAGAAGTAGCTGAAGTAAAAATGATCATGATCCACATGGGAAAGTTCTTAATTTCCCGTCTTTGCCTTAAAGTAGATGATGCTGAGCAGTCACAGAGTAAAAGCCAAGGGCTGATACCTAGATCATGGTGAATACTTACATGAATATAGCTCCCTGAAGGAGAGTCAGAGCTATGTGAGTTCCCTCGTCTTCCTCAGAGTTGCAAAACTCAGTCTCTGAGTTTAGTGCTAATTTTCCATTCTGTTGCCAGAGATTTTCCATTCTTAGTGCTTCGCAGATGAATGGGTGATGAGCTGAATGTGAATTACACTGAAATCATAAGCAAAATTTCTCTATTGACTGAGAGCACTGTAAAACTCAAGGTGATCTGGGATTCTTCTTTTCACTGCTACTGTAAAGTTTTTTCATTTTCCTGTTTCATATTAAAGGTTATTCTTAATTACAGGTTGATCCCAGAATACCTATTTAGTAATTCACACAAAAGATGGGGAAGTTAATTTCAAATAACCAGATGTTACACTTATGCCCTCCCGCCCCAAAAGAAAAGCACACAAAAAAGCCCCCAAAACCCCAATCTGTAAAATTAAAAACAAATAGTTTTATAAAATAATGACATTAACCCATTGACTGATATCTTGACTTTCAAACGTGGTTTGGGCATATGCGTTCTAACCTGGGAGATAAGGTCTGTGACGGAGCAAACAGGGTGCAGCTCCTAGGCAAACTCCATTGGAAACGGAATCTCCCTTGGGTTTGTGCCTCTTTTCTGGTTGAAAAGATTTAAAAGTGACTTAAAGAGATTTAGCTTTTGACAGACTGAGACACACTGCAGATGACTCTGCATGGGCTTCTCTTCAACTACTGAATTTTCATACACTGGAGTAAAGAAAAATCTTGTACTGGACATCAAAATCCCCACACTTAAAAAAAAAAATCCACTTGAAAAGGTCAGAGAACATCCACTTCATGGTTTTCTTAGAGCACTGGCTACCCACCATCCCATGAGGCTCTGAAGTTGTCACATAGACTCTCTGGGTTTCTGTGGTTAATTTCTATGTCAGCTTATTTGTCAAGGTGCTGGAAGTTGAGATTGATATTTTTAATTTTATTTTCTAAACCCTAAATATCTAAATATTTTGATAAAGTCTGATTCAAAATTTCACATTTGGAAGAATAACAACACCCTTATTTTAAAAGAAAAGTTCTTGTAGTGGCAAGTTTTATGGTAGCAAGTTACAATTGATTGTGGTTTAACCCCAGCAGGTAGCTAACCACCCCAGCCCCCACCCCAGCTGCTCACTCACTCCCCCCCTAGTGGGATGGGGGCGACAATCGGAAGGATTAAAGAGAGAAAACTTGTAGGTTGAGACAAAGACATTTGAATAGGTAAAGCAAAAGCTGCATGTGCAAGCAAAGCAAAACATGAAATTCATTCACTGCTTCCCATCAGCAGACAGGTGTTCACCCATCTCCAAGAAAGTAGGACTTCATCACATGTAATGATTACTTTGGAAGACAAATGCCGTAACTCTGAACATCCTCCCACTTCCTTCTTTCCCTGGCTTTATATACTGAGCACGATGTCATACGGCATGGAATATTTCACTGTACATAATGGTGACTTGGGAAGACAAAAACCCTAAATCCCCATGTCCTCCCTTCCTCCTTCCTCCAGCTTTTATTGCTGAACATGACATCATATGGTAGGGAATATCCCTTTGGTCAGTTGGGGTCAGCTTTCCCAGATGTGTCCCCTCCCAACTTCTTGTGCACCCCAAGCCTACTCACTGGCTGGGCAGCGTGAGAAACAAAAAAGGCCTTGACTCTGTGTAAGCACTGCTCAGCAATAGCTAAAACATTCCTGTGTTATCAACACTATTTTCATCACAAGTCCAAAATGTAGCACCATACCAGCAGCTATGAAGAAAATTAACTCTATCCCAGCCAAACCCAGTAAAATAAATGACAATATTTTTGCATGTGTTAATAATCACAGAAAATTCATTATAATTTTGAGTGGAAAATATGCAGGGTAAATAAATTCTGTGAGCAACTATATTTATTCTCAGTGATCTCAACTAAGTAATTTTTCAGAAAAGTTATTAGTCTTCCTCTGCTGCTGAACAAAATATTTTATGTCTTCTCCACTGACAATATACTGTAATACAAATGAAAAAGAGAAACCTGGAAGATTACTATGCACTGTCAAATATATAATCAATTTGATACAGATGTGACAGTTTTTACAGTACAACTCATCCTGCTATATTTATACAAATCTTACTTTTTTTAAACATTGCTTGCTTTTAAACATTGTAAGGTGACATACAGTAGTAGCACCATTGTTATTTAGATCAGAGACAACCAGAGAAATTGTTCTGCTGTGGAAATGGTGACCAAATAGAACCAGACTTATTGCCTTCAAATACTAAGAGGAAATGTTACAGTGTCTTTCACTGGACCATTGATAATACATAATTAGAGCTGAAATCAATTCCTTAGAAGCTGAAAACATGATAAGTCATTTGGAATGACCTTTATTTGCTTTAATTCACAGTGTTTTGAACATCACTCAGGACTTAGAAAACATTTTTTATTTTCTCTCTTCAAATATACTTATTAATACGCTAATTCTATATTTTTAATGCAAGTCTCCCCTCCCCTGCCCCACCCCAAAATATGTCCTTTTCTCCTCTCCTATTTATTTTAACCTTATAGGTAGTGGTTTGTGCAATTAGGATTAAAAATCAAATTAAAAGGTATCCCAGTGGGTGACGTAAGTTAAATATTCATACTACACCAGTGATATCTTGTTGTACCTAATAGATCTGGAAAGCTCAATTAAATCTTTACTTGAAGCAGGCTACTGAAGTTTTCCCTGGTTTCTTTATGAAACTGACTTAAATCAGAGAAATTCTACCTTAAGTGACCTCTTTCTCTTATAAAATTCCCGCTTGCCCTTTTGAAACTAAGTGTTTGTGTATTATTCTTAAATTAATATTCTACTAAGCTTAGTTAAAAATTTAGTACTACCAAATATGAGAGCAGAAGAGTTTTTTAAAATATTGATGGAAAGCCAGTTGTTTATTACTCAGGGACCTGACAAAGATGGGCGGTATGATTCAATATGGATGGATCAGAAAACTCGGGGTTTTGTTTGTTTGTTTATTTTTAAAAATAGAGAATACACTTCTGGTTAGTTTTTGATGATCACTCCTTGAAAACCAAGACACAACGTTACCTGGTAGTTCTTAAAATTTGTATGAGTAGAGTAGGCACTAGATCACAGATGCTGTGGGGGCAAATGGATTACCAGTGTTTCTCTTCAAGGCAACACAGATCTGTTTCACTCTTGGGAAGTGAAATCATTGTGGTCAAGAGATGTCAGTGGTCAATGGTGTAAGCAGACATCACAGAGATCAGATATGTAAGTGTCTGAGGGAACTAGCAGGAGTCCAGAGAGGAAAACAGTCAGATGTATAATATCTCTGAGCAGGAAGCACCTCCTGAAAGGCAGCAGACCAAACAAAACAGCAAAAATTTCAACAACATAAGTGCAGGTGATCAGTTAGAAAACAGAGGACAGATATTGAACATATTTGAAGTGGATTTATGTTAAAAGCCATAAATTAATCTAAACAGATATTGGAATTTTGCCTTCGACAAAAAAGGAATTAATTTTCCTTAAACCTTAAGATGGCACTAAAGTATGTGATATGTTGATTTCATGTATTAAGATATGCTGAGAGAGTAATGAATATATTCTGATAAGAGATTTCTGAAGCTAAGATTTTTACACAAAGAATGTTGGTTTGGTATTTGAAAGTGATTCTCTTTCTTACTAATAGAAAGAAGAAAAACAACCAAAAGTATTACAGGTTATACATAAATGAATAAATAAAGAGCCTGAATTATAAGGGGAATAATTCTTCATAGCTATCCTCTCTGTGATACCTTTAAGATCTGTTGGTCACCGTGTTTTGGCAAGCTAAACAGAGGCAGAGACAATGACATAAAGATGAACACCAAAGTGATAACAAACTGATCACCAAGTTTTGCTTTTTAGTGTTTTGGTTTTTTAAGCAATAAAAAATAATTATCTCTTGATAGTTGTGTCCTACAATAGCTTAAGTATGGTTGGCTGAAGTCAAATCTTAGAGAAACAGAAAGGGTTAATTGGGCATTATACAACCTTATTATAATCTGATGGACAACAAAACCTATTCCTTTGGTTTAACGACCATGTTAGATTAAATCCCAGATGAGCATTTTAGAATAAATGGCATTGCTAGGTTGAAAGGCATAATGGAAAATTCAGAATATTATTTTTCTTTTGTTGTTGTTTCTTGATAAGTATTTCAGGTGGCACCAAATGTCATTGTGTTAGGCATGCTTTTTTATTATTAAAGAACATTCTGGGAAATGACTTACCCAAAAATTTTGAAACCAATGTGAAGTTTTCATACTGGGTTACGTGTAGCTTCTCCTCCTGCAGCTATCCTCGGGTCTGTCCTTGGCAAAATGAAGTCCATCTGCACAGGGCATGTGCAGAAATTAACCCAGGAGGTATTCAATTTAAGAGACACCAAAAAACATGAGAATAAATTAAATGTATCTTTAAACACTTGCATTACTAACTAATGTATAGTGTATGTGACAGTGTCTAGATGGGTTTACATTGGATTTTACATAATCTGCTCCTTAGTTTTTAAATTTTTAAATCTACAGATTTCAGCTGGGTATTTTGAGTGGAATGGGAGAAGCAATACAAGAGAAACATGAGAAATTATAACAATGAAGGCTTTACAAATCCCAGGGGACACAGAAAGGAGAACCTTTGAGAAAAGGACAAAGTTATACCACCACTTCCTGCTTTGAAGTATACGTAGATGCTCTTGATCCCATAGTATTACAAACCATTCCTTTTCCAACAAAATTCAGACAACTTACTATTCCTCAGCTTCTATAGTGACAGGAAACTGCAGCTGCCTAAAGAACCAACAAGTCTTTTCTAACTGTTTGTTCTAATTGTTTGTATTCTCTTATGTAGTGGAAAGATTCTGCCACCGAAGATGAGGAAATCAATGCGAACTTAAGTCTGATTAATGATTAGTTAACTTTTAAGCCTCTTGCAAACCTCTGTAGCCTAAACTATCCTTTTAACTGTAAAGATATGATATTCATAATAAAAAAGTCAATATTCAAGAATCAAAAATGTCCTTTCCATCCTTTCTTCATTTTTGCTATCATAGCATTACTTTGGCAACCTATTGATAAGCAGTTGATTTCTTCTGCACAGCTACTTTGCTGAAATGGATTCCAGAAGCTGTGAAGACTTCTGTGCTTAGACAGAAGCCCTCTTAAATCTGCAGATGCTATATAGTATTACTAACATTCATTTTTGACGTCGTCCTTCCAACATATTCTAAGAGATATGTTACTGTTTTCCATATTGTTTGGATAATCAAGTGACATGTCAAGAGACAGTGAAAAGCACTTAACTGTAGCCTAGTTCTAAATTCCACGTATAAAAAAATAAGTCCTTGCAGGCTGATCATAAATATTCAGTCAAAGATTTTTTTTCTTCCTTCTGCTGCATTCTGAGCAGTAAAAGCTGTACAATTAAAATCTCTAGCATGGATTGATAGTTGAGCTCAGATGCAACCTGAAGAGAAAGTGTATTTGACGTGCATTACACTACTGTAGTGGTAACAACAATGGTACTAAAAGTAGAAAATTTATTTTATTTAGGCAAATGTCAATCAAAACTCACAGAAATTTGTTTGACTCAACACAAATACTGCTAAATAAAAATGGCAAGGGGGAATTATAATGCTTATAAAAATGACAGGATGAGGTATTTTTCCAACCACATATTTAACAGGAACTGCTCAAGAAATGTTTTACAAATAGCATGTCTTTCAAATTTGGGAGCATTACCATCATTTTTATCCTTAAGAGAGACTCACTCAGTTAAAAAAATGGAGCCATGACATTTTTGCCAAGAGCTATAGCACTCCTTTTTCCCACTTTACTTACTTCTGAACTCACCCAGAATCCAGCATTCGCTGTTCAAAGCGCTGAAGTCACACCCTAACAGGCCGAGAGTCAAGTCCCTAGAATAATGCTGGGAGCACAACAGTTTAAGGAACCAGCAGTTCAACCACCTTAGCTTAGTAAAGCTGCTACTATTAGGTCACAGACAGAGCAATTTCCGCACAGGTATTAGTAATTTTGTACATGTAGGTAGCTGGCAGAAAAGGAAAAAGTAGATTATTTCATCATGAAGGAACTTGAAAGAAATGTGAAAACAATATCTGAGCCTTCGTGAAAAAATGCAGACTGTTAGCTCAGATCTGATTAGGGAGTGCTTGCATGATACTCTTTATGCATTACAAACTAGGTACCTGGTAGTCTGCTTATGAATGTGAGTTTGCATCATACCTCCCATGAACAGAGAAAACCCATGTCAAATCCATACCAAATCTATATTAGTGTTTTTGTTTTCTTTGCCAAGCTGAAATAAGATAGAAAGGATTTTGCACCTCATTAATTCCTAATCATTCCCTAGAGTTGCTGTTTTATTTTGGCTTTGGATTTTTTTTTCATTTTATTGAGTTTTCATTTTATTAACCTAGATGCCATGTTTTGACAGTTTAGATCAAAATTAAGGACAATCTAAATCAAGTTGTTTTTCTCTCATTGAATTGTTAAAAATAGCATAAATATAAAAAATTTCTGTTAAATATTTTCAGACATGAAACATTGCATACGTTTTGTCCACTGCATATGTACCTTTGATTGTCTATCAAGCAGAATGCTGAATCAATGTCTGCTTCCAGAAAAGACCCAACCATACTAGTCTGAGCTGTTGTAATAGATTATTTATGAAAAATGCTATACAAATGCATGTGGGAATAACTTTTGCATTTACAGCTTGTCCCGGAAACACTCCTTGAGGATTCTTATACTTACCTGTGTGCAGATTCATAGTAGTTCCTTTTCTAATGTATCAAAAATAATGGCAGGAAACATAGCCATTCAACACATTGTTTTAACAATAATTTTATTTACAGTATGTCCTCTCTCCTTGACCCATTCCAATGCTACAAAGGGAATGCTTAATGGAACAGAACACAAAAGCCTTTGAAAATCCAGCTCATTTGAAAATGTTTTTAAAACAAGGGACATGTTGCTCTTGGGTTTACCTAGTCTCAGAAGGTCTAAAGATGATTACTGTAATTTCTCCATGAAGAAAGGACAGGGCAGAAGACAAATCATGCTCAAAATTTCTGACCTGCATAAATTATATATTTGTAGAATTGTACATATACGGGGAAGATGAGCCATGACAGCTGATTGCCAACTGGCAGCTTTTTTTGGCAGATGCTCCCTCAGACTCATTTCAGAGTTTTCCTTAATTTTTCCAGGCTGTTTGCATGAAAACAGCACATCACCGTGTTCCTTCTCAGTTCTTGGAACCAGCTCAAGTATGTGGTAGGTTAGGTGTGACAGCATGAGCAGGCTGTTGTACCTCTTATTGCGGCACACTGAGAAACTGTGTGAACACGTGGGTGTGTAGAAAGGAACAAGCACCCCAGCACTGAAACAATGCTGCTGTATTACGTGTCCTATCCGTAAAGGACTCTTGGATATTAAAGACCCAAAGCAGGGAAGGAAGGAGGGTGTGCTAGCCCTCACTATTCTGGTGGAAACAGGCTATCAAACGCACCACTGTGTCCTAATGTTGTATCCAACCTATGAGGATGGACAGCATTCCAGGAAGCATTGGGATGGTCAGGACATTGTGACTCCAGGAGATGCCATAGTGCAAGAACAAAGCAACTACTATATAATCATCTCTGCAAGAAGAAATCATACTGCACAAAAAAATAGAGATTAATGAAAAGTTGAGGTGAACGAACCTGAAGAGATTAACAAAAACATGGAAACATGGTTACAAAGGATAAGGAAAAGGCTGAGGTGCTCAATGCCTACTTTGCATCAGTCTTTAGCAGTGGGACTAGCTGTTCCCTGGACACCCAGCCTCAAGAGCTAGAAGACAGGGAGGGGAAGCAGAATGAGAGCATCACGATCAAAGAGGAAGAGATCAGTGACCTGCTATGCCGCTTGGATGTACACAAGTCTATGGGACCGGATGGGCTACACCCAAGAGTGCTGAAAGAGTTGGCAGATGTGCTCGCCAAACTGCTTTCCATCATTTACAGGAAATCATGGCTAACTGGGGAGGTCCCAATGGACTGGAGGGTGGCAAATGTAACACCCATCTACAAAAAAGGCAAAAAGGAGGATCTAGGTAACTATAGACCTGTCAGTCTAACCTCAATACCAGGGAAGGTCATGGAGCAGGTCATCTTGAGTGCCATCAAAACCCACATAAGGGGCAACCAGGGGATCAGGCCTAGTCAGCATGGGTTTATGGAAGGCAGGTCCTGCCAGACGAACCTGATCTCCTTCTATGACAAGATTACCAGAATATTGGATGAGGGAAAGGCTGTTGATATTGTATACCTGGACTTTCAAAAAGCATTCGATACTGTCCCCCATACAATTCTTGTGGAAAAACTGGCTTCGCACGGCCTGAATGAGCATACGATCCGCTGGATCAAGCACTGGCTGACTGGAAGGTCCCAAAGAGTGGTGCTCAATGGATTTAAATCCAGCTGGCGGCCGGTCACAAGTGGTGTGCCTCAGGGCTCAGTGTTGGGACCATTTCTGTTCAACGTCTTTATTGATGATCTTGATAAGGACATAGGGTGTATCATCAGCAAGTTTGCAGATGACACCAAGTTAAGCAGGAGTGTTGATTCCCAGGAGGACAGGGAAGCTCTACAGAGAGACTTAGATAGATTGGATCACTGGGCCAACATCAATGGTATGAGTTTCAACAAGGGCAAGTGCCAGGTTCTGCACTTGGGCCACAATAACCCCATGCAGCGCTACAGGCTTGGGGAGGTGTGGCTGGAAAGCTGCCTGGCAGAAAGAGACCTGGGGGTTCTAATTGACAAGCGGCTGAATATGAGCCGGCAGTGTGCCCAGGTGGCCAAGAAAGCCAACGGCATCCTGGCTTGTATTAGAAATAGCGTGGCCAGCAGAAGTAGGGAGGTGATTGTGCCCCTGTACTCAGCACTGGTGAGGCCACACCTCGAGTATTGTGTCCAGTTTTGGGCACCGCAATACAAGAGAGATATCGAGGTGCTGGAGCGAGTGCAGAGGAGGGCAACGAAACTGGTGAAGGGCCTAGCAGACAAATCATATGAAGAGCGGTTGAAGGAGCTGGGACTGTTTAGTTTGAGGAAGAGAAGGCTGAAGGCAGACCTCATCACTCTCTACAACTATTTGAAAGGACACTGTAGAGAGGTTGGTGCTGGTCTCTTCTCACAGGTAGTTAGTGACAGAACAAGAGGGAATGGCTTCAAGCTCCAACAGGGTAGGTTTAGACTGAACATTAGCAAAGAATTTTTCACAGAAAGGGTGGTTGGGCATTGGAATAGACTGCCCAGGGAGGTGGTTGAGTCACCATCCCTGGATGTGTTTAAGAGACGTTTAGATGTGGTGTTGGGGGATATGGTGTAGGGGAGAACTTTGTAGAGTAGGGTAGATGGTTGGACTCGATGATCCCAAGGGTCTCTTCCAACCTAGACAATTCTATGATTCTATGATTCTATGATTAATAAGAATTCAGGTATTTTGCTCTTGTGTGTTTATCCTTGCTCTTCCTGAAAAATTTAGGAAGAATGTCAAAAAACTAGATAAAAGTGTTTTTCGTCTAACTCTCAGCTTAGCTTGGAATTGAGTAACACTCTAATTTCACCTACCAAGGTCACCCTCAGCTGAACTGAGGGTGGATTCTGTCATTCAAACTGTGCCTCTGCTAATGTGGAACTTCCCAGGCATGGTACACGGTATGTGACCATAGGCCTAATTCACAAAGCATTGCCCTATTTCCTAGACATACTATGTGGATATGATGTTTATCTGAAGCACCTAGATATAAAATAACCCTTGATTCTTCTTTAGGATGTTCCAGGGATGGAAGGAAAACATTGAAATGTTTCTCATCTTCCATCTTCGATAGGAAGCCAGTTGCAGTCAACATTGAGGCAACGATAAAAGTGGAAGGATGCTACCATTTTCTTATAATAAGATCAAGGATATTTACTAAGAAAAATGTAATAGTTGTGAATTGTGAGTTCCCCTCTCACTATATTATCTAAATGGTTGTTATCTAAGCCATGCTAGATCAACGAATGTTCAAGTCTGAAAAAAAAAAGAGAATAATCAAACGACATTCATTCACCATCCTTTTTTTTTTGCCAGATGCTTTTGATGACAGCTTTGCGAATCTTTGAATCTATCCCCGCTTTCCCCATGGAAAAAAATATCCTTGATAAAATTTTGACTCCAGAAAGTTTGCTGTATATTTAAAGTACTGTCTTTTCCCTTAATGATACAAGAGAAAGAGAAGGGAAGGCAAGGGAAGGCAAGGGAAGGCAAGGCAAGGCAAGGCAAGGCAAGGCAAGGAGAGACAGGGCAAGGAAGCTGTGAGTATGAAAGGGTAATTTTTCTCAGTTGTTATAAAATAGACTAAGACTTCTGGATCCACTGACAAACTGTCACCCCTGGGGACTCATAGACTATCTAGTGGGCGTGAATCTGTCTGTTACCTGAAAGCAGAATTTAAAAGTTTCCTTGGGGACAAGAGAACGTGTAGTCTGAATTGCTTGTTATGTTGTGAATTTTACCTGTCATTCCAATGGCAAACACCACGAGACTCCACAATGCAGCAGTTTTTCCAACTGATTCAAACTGTCCAGTAGCTGATTTTCTTCCCAGCTGACATCTGATAAAACCCATGTATTATTCTTATTGAAAGAATTAATTGGGGGTGTATATTTTGATAAATAAAATCGAAGTAGTAAAATGAATAAGACTTTATCTTGGCTGTGAAGTGGATAATCATTGTCCCAGTCCCATTTCCACACGCAGACTTTTTTAATGCCAAAGCTAGATAAATTGTGTGGGAGTGAGAGAATCAACGAAAGAGAGGAAAGTCATGAAAGAGGAGCTGGTAGGGTAAGGAAAAGTACATGCATCAAACTGAGATCAGGCTAAGAAAGCAAGAGGTACTTCCTTTTGCAGATGGAAGAAGTGCATAAGCTATACACTTTCAAAAAACAGATGAGACTGACACTTGTGCCGAAGTATTCCTCCTTGGGCTAGTTAACTTAGACCTGGGATCTAAATAGCACACTGCTGGCTCAGAGAAAAAAAACCCAACGAAACAAAAACAAAACCGTACCAAGGACTGCTGTTGCAGGTACACCAGGAAACATTAGACTTCTACCCAAATAGAAAACTCTTAAAGCACATTTTATTACCATAGAGATATAATTTGGAGACACAAAAAGCATTGGCGGGAGGAGGGAATCACATTTATCTTTGGGATTTTTAGCACTAAAGATCCTTGTATACTTCAAGTACTACTAAATGAGGCTTTCTTATGCTGTTTAATATATCTTTTGTTAAACAAATACTTCTAAAGTCTTCTCAGGTGAAAAAGCTTTATTTTTGGACTGTAGGATTAGATCAGATTTTTTGTTGTTGTTTAATTAAAAGCAGTGGCTTTTAATGTCATAGTGTAAGCTACAAAGCTATAATGCAGCTATGATCTTCAATTTAGCATCTTCAGAGTCTTTTGTGTGAAGGTGAGCAGGAACTTGCTACCAATGATAATCAATGACTCTGTGAGACCTCATCTTTATTTCCTCTTGCCTTTTCTTGACTTTAGAGTCGTCAATACTTTTGTTAAGGAAGTATATGTAAAATTAGGTAAAATTAATTTTACCAAAATAAGCCAAAAATGAAAGTCTTTCTTAAATCTTTCCTTTGACAGTCTGTTTAGATCT
This sequence comes from Ibidorhyncha struthersii, assembly GCA_013398815.1. Lineage (NCBI taxonomy): Eukaryota > Metazoa > Chordata > Aves > Charadriiformes > Charadriidae > Ibidorhyncha > Ibidorhyncha struthersii. Next base: position 337,216 of record VZSZ01003088.1, on the reverse strand, counting down.
CAGTCAGCAGTGTCCAGAATGACCTAGTTAATATCATGCCAGTAGACAGCGTATTTCAGCCTGGTTTGGAAACCTGCACACTGGAAGTCGATGCTTAAAAAGTGTGTACTCATCACATCTCATTTTGTAGTCACCAACCTTTTTATTGCCTTATTCAATACAGTAGAACCTATTGTTTATTTTAGGTGGACTTCCAAATGTGTGAGATTTGCACTTTCCCTTGAATTATACAGTTCTGGTTCCAGTTTGTTTTCCTTGCTTATGCAAATGAATCTTCCTTTCTGCTTTGCACAACTGGAAACAAAATACACTGAGTCTGAAATACTTTTAGTTTTTAGTTTTCTTTTTTTTTCCCCAGTAGAAGTCTTTTTTTTTTTCTTCAGAATGAACCTGTACTGTGTTTAGTCTCTTGAATAACATTATTCCTGGTTTAAGTATAATTTAGAGTGGTTCCTTTTCCTATTCCTTTGTCAGAAGGTTTTAGAGAAAAGTTATGAAAACTCAAAGGTTAATAAAACAAGTTTTAGACAATTTGTTTTCCAATGACAGTGGTACTTCTTTACATTTAAAAAAAAAAGATTTGGAAATTGAATTGTTATCACATCTGTATGTGTGTGTTTGTGCATATGCACATGTGTGTGTCCAACTCCTGTCAACTAAGGTCATTTGAGTAAATACACAAATTAATGGCAGTGTATGTTAATACGTCATTGTAATTCATGTTGCAGAAGGCAGCACACAAAACTGGACTCTGTTCCCTTGTGTATTGTTAACCACTCCATCAAAATAGCTGTCAGTCAGCAGCCTCATTCTCACATTCCCAGCAAAAGAAAGCAAAACCCTAACTCACTGTCGTGGTTTAGGCCAAATTGGCCACTGGGAACGTGGGGCACCCCAGATGGGACTGACAGATGCTCCCACCCACCCCTCTTCAAAGAGAGAGGCAGAGGAGGGAAAAAGAGACTTATGAGCTTAGAAGGAACTAAACTACTTTAATGAAATATTAATAATAAAATAAAAGGAAAAAAAGAAAAAATATACAAAACCGTATCAAGCTCCCAGGATGACAATCACGACACCAGCTGGCACTGGGGAAGTCCCAGACTGGACTCAGTGATGGATGGGAACTGGATTCTGGAGCTGCATTCAGGATCAGGACCAGAGGCAGACGAACCGACAGAGTCCTCCTCAGATGCTGGCCATTGAAGAAAGAGGGCTGACCCTTTGATCCCTCAGCTTTTATACTGAGCATGAGGCAGATGGGATGAAATACCCCGTTGGTCAGTTTTGGGTCACCTGTCCTGTCTGCTTCTCCTCACAGGTGGGAGACCCCACTGCTGCTTTTCTGCTTCTGACCCTCCAACGGGGCAAATAACAAATTCGGTTGGCCTTGGGTGTTATAGCAATAAGCAAGAGCCTCTCTGCATGCCATGCCTGGGCATCGGCTATAAACATAAGGGTTATCACTCTGAGAGCGAACATTGTCAGCACAATATGCTGTTAGTTTCAGTAGTTAGAAGAGGCCCAACTAAGAAGCAAAGTTATGGAAAAAAATCGATCCTCTTTTATCTCAAACCAGGACACTCACAACAGAACACAAAGTGCAGACTCCAATGATAGCCATTCACCAGTTTGAGGTAATCAAGCCCAGAAACGGGAATCATACACTTCACGAAGAGAACAGAGATCACAGTGCATGATAGGAGTTGTGCAAGAAATATAACATTATATAGAAGTATTATGGACATTGGAATGTGCAGGTGTTGAATGTACTTCAGGTGTAGGCTAATAATGATTAAATTATGATGACAACTTGTCCTCTCAGAAAATATGTATTATGGCTTATAAAGCTCTGGAACTTGATCTCCTCAAATATGCCTGTATAAATCTGTATTTTTAAAGGAAACAAAGCTGATATGTTCCAGTTTTCTGATTGCTAATTCCTTCAAAATGAAAAAGCTTATAGTCTTTAACAAATTTAATAAAAACAATTTCATCAATTGGAATCTTTCACGCATTTCTTTCAATCCACCTCTTTTATGGATGGAAATATTTCCTCAGTTTTTCTGTACTGTTCCAGAACCTCATTTTATTCGATAGGTTTCGGCTTCATCAGAACTGTTATATAAGAGGCAGGTTTAAGACAGGGAGTAATTATTTAGTAGCGTAGAGTGGTGGGAGGACTTATTCTATATCACTAATAAATGTGCTATTTCATTGGCAGGTAGTTGAGGAATTGCTACGGAAACTGGTTCTTTGGAGAAATGTCCTCCTGTGATAAACACAGGCACACAGAGGTCATGGCTTTCAGTACAGGACAGAAGAGTGATCTTGCTCTCTTGATGAAAAAGCAGTGCCAAATGAGCAAATGGAAGTGCTGAACCAGCATGACTTGTCTGCCTGCCAGGAACAGATATTTTGGTGCATTGCCAGGTGGACAAATGCTGAATCGCTCCTGGCCTATGAAGGTGCAAGCATAGGTTAGCAGAGCTGGCATGGCTCAAAAAACAAAAGAGGAGAAGCCTGGCTTGTATGCAGGTGGAGCAATACCAGGGCTGATCAAGGTAGTGAAGAAATGCAGTTTGTAAGTCCATACATGAAATTTTTCCTTTGGAGCCAGTGCTGAACCCACGTCATAGTATGAGCTCCAGAGAAAAAATACTGACAAAGGTGGCTTTTAGAGCTACTATAAGGGTCCTCGTTGTTTATGATCATGTAATTAAAGTCCCCATTATACAACCTTCCATCGAAGGGTTTTATTCCCAGGTTTTCCCCCTCTTTTCTTCCAGACTCAATATTAAAATATACTAAATTTAACTCTGCCTCCCCACACATCCTTTCTGCTGTTTGTAGAACTGTCTTTTGCTTGGCAACACTAAACTGCTGTGCAATGCTGTTACAGGCTCTGGAGACTGCTATCAGGCTCCTGCACACATGGCAAACAAGGCGATCCTTGTCATACGAGCTCTTCCCAGCTCACATACCTATTGTGAACCTTAGTTACAGAACTGCTTTAAAAGCACTCTAGATATCTCCAGATGAAAGTAACCCTGGAGGTGTTATTATTATCTGTTATCTGTTTCCTGAAGAGACCACAGAATTTAACTTGGAAATGTACGTACGCATTGACATGCTGAAGTCACAGAACAACATGCAAGAAGTAACACCTGCAGGAGTACCTCCATTTTACTAAGTGAAAATATTCAGGTTTTGGGAGACCCATTTCAATTCCCTTTCTCTGCTTAATAGCTATTCAGTCTGTGTTTGAAGAATCCAAATAAGGCTTTGACCACCGTAATTACAGTAGTCTACTTGGGCTTCTCTTAGTCTCTATTAATGCTATTTTTTTCTGAATATTCATTAGTAGAGGGACTGAAACCCAGTCATCTCCTGAGTCAGTAACTTACTATTAGCACAGAGTAGTTTTTTATGTTTTGGGGCTTGGGTTCTTTTGGGAGGAGTGGAAAGCAGGGAATATTACTTTACCCATTATTGGATAATCTGAAATTATGTCCTCTCCTATGTTCTCCATGAGTCGATCTATTTTCTATAAAATTATTTAATTGTTAATAGTGGCTTCGTGGGAAGTGTGGCACCTAAGTATAACATCTATTTTAGACTGTATTTATTTATTTGCTGAAGTGGGAAAACATCAAGAGAAAACACTGGATTAGCTTATCATTTAGTGATTATAGCTTGATCAGTCCCTAGAAATTAAGAAACGGTGAGTTCAAACTTCCTCAGGGAGAGTAAAAAACCGAATGCTGCTCCTCCCATCCTGATAGGATGCCCAGCCTCTCTGTTACTCAACCATAAGTACTACTGGCTGCAGCAGTTTTGTGAAACCAGCCTTTCATTTTCTTCACTTTTCAATTCTACTCCAAAATGGAACATTTTAGTTTGGCTCGGAGAAAAGCAATTTCAACCAAGTTCTCATTTTAGGGAGAAAAAATAAAAACATTTCAGTATTTATTCGATCCATTTTTTCTAACTGGGATTCATAAGGCAATGAAGGGGGAAGAGGCAGCATTGATTTGTATGTCCCAATCTAATTTTCTTAAAGGGGATTTTTTTGCCCTTACAGGACCAGAAAACAAAATATTTATTTATTTATTTACTTATTTATTCAGAGCAGGAACAAGGATGAAAATCAACACACAGTAAAAACTGCTGTTTGGATAAAGAGAGTTATATCTACTTCCTCACAGGATGTACTGGCTAAATCCTTTTCCACAATATACCTGAAATCCTTACAGTGCTTTGCAGGGTTCTTTCACTAACTTGTAAACACACAGGAAAGAAGAAAAGCATCAGTAACAGACTAAGGCAGTAGTAATGAACTGTGGAGTCAAACTGCTGATAACAACAGGAGTTTAATATTAGCCATTAACCTCTACAACATCCCTGCATTCAACTTGGAATCAGCTCTCAGGAAATGTTACCTTCCCTATTGATACGCAACCCAAGAGAAATATTAACTTTTGAAGTTCTTGCAATTGCAAATTCTACTCGTGGTTAAGACTGTTGAGAACAAAAGAACTGAAGTAATTGTGAAGCTTAAAATGTGTGGATGCTCAAAATTTTGCAAGCATTTTTTTATTGTGAAGGACTTGTCACTTCTGTGCAGATATATGATTTCTCCTGCAGAGACTGCCGGTCATCTTCAATAGTAAAAGATGGATTTCTGAACTGCAGGAGGCAGGGAAGTGCATGGCTAGCTGAAGCTTCCAGCAAATTCTCACAGTTAACTGTGTACCTAAAATTAAACTGGTTATGTGCAAGTACAATCTCTCCACACTTAAGAAAAACACATTTCTGGGGGTGGTAGGGGAAAGAAAGGGAGAGAAACTAAACTTTTCCTTCAGTATAATGTTTTAAGCAGCTCTAGGTCAGATTTTGAAAATATGGCTTCTAGATCCTATGATGGCTTGCGTTTCCATAACCAGAAGTGTCCAGGTTTGTCAAGAAGAGGTGATATATCTCATTAAATAGAGTTCAACTTCCTCCAGCTTTATCAGACAAGCTTCTGGGAACACAGTCTGCAGTACATACCATTTGGTCTAATACAACAAGGACAACAAAAATGCAAAAATAATGTTGCTTCCCACCAAACACTGCCTTGCATGTATCTTTGCTTTGTTGTGGATACAAATAACATTATCACTATGAAAATAACACCCATGGGGGTATATATTTTACGTTTTGGAGTTTCTCACAGCTCTAATCCATTGCTCCGGACACACTTAACTCTTTCATCCATCATTACGCTTACTACATAATAGCGTCCTGATTCCCTAATCTCAATTCTTGTGAAAGGTCTGGAAAATATGCATGGAATTACCTGTTTTATCATGTGCAATATTCAAACTTTCTTTTAGTTTCTTTTGTTCCAAGATTTTATGTTCTGTATGTAGAAGAATAATAATCTATAGTTATTTCACAGATTCTATGAATAATTGAAAGCCTACTAATGGTCTTTGAGAGGGTTTCACATTATCTCATAATTTTGCCATCTCAAAACAGTGTGTTTTTTTAATCATGAAATGTAAACACAACAACAACAACAAACCCACAAAAACTTTCCCCTCGAAGTGCTGCAGTGATTTTGTGATGTAATTAATTTTTAATTATATAGTAATGTAAGCACTACTCCTAGCCTGCAAGTTTATTAAGTTCTTTTCAAAATGCATCACAATACGAAAGGAAAACTAATGATGTCCTTCAACATGATTAAGCTTCTCTAGATACTATTTCTTCTTTTCCAGTTAATTTCTCTCCTTCAAGCAGGATTTGTTGGAAGCAGAGAAAAAAAGAAATTAAAACAAAACCCTAACCCTCAAACCCTCAACAAAACTAGTAACTATTGCTTAACAACATATCTATATTTATGTCTCTGTCATTTGTTGACTAGTTTGAGTTCCTTCCTCAGCTAGGTTTTACCTATCTAGTAGACTTTATTGATAACCGTAAACAGTCTACCACAAACATGTAGAATATTCTGTCTTGCACATTTAGGAACAGGACATTTTTTAAGAGATTCAAGTTAAAATAATACTATGACTTCAGGCTGTCCTAAAAAATGGAAATAAAAATTAAATCAATAAAGATGTTGGGAATCTTTTTACATGGCTTCACCTTCTTCATCCTTAAAACTTCTCAAATTTTATAGTTTTTCCCTCAGAATTAATAAGGCACGACAGCTGAAATCAAACCCTAGCATGCTAGGACTTTCACAATCACAGGAGTCCAAGAGCTGAAGCTTTACAAAAATGTCAAATAATTGAAATATTGAGATAAACTAAACCAGTCTGCACTACTATGAAGATGATGCATACCATGTTTTTTAGCACAATTTTGCTACCAGGCATAAGACTTTATGGCAAATGTTCAGTTTCTTTAAATATAATTAAAAAAAAAGGAGTGTCGTTCCTCTTGAGTAAAAAGTAAACCAACACAAGACACTATTAAGGATAACGAAAATCTGTTAGCTGGGATGTTTACAGTACATTGAAAGCACAATAGCAAATATAAAAAGTCACTTCAACTTCTACCTGATAAATTTATGGACTCTTACTAAAATAATACATGTATTTTTAGATGTCCAGGAAATGCTATCACCAAGATATATAGCCAATGATAAAATCACAACACTTTCCATTTTGATGTCTTAATCAAAGTTCTTCTTCTTTTAAAGAAATAAAATGTTACATGTCACTTCTTGGGATTCAAAAAGGGTAACTAAATTCCTTACAGCAACTGTGTGGCTTTTCATGATCAGAAGTCGATATTGTAAATGCAATCATACGGGGACAAAATCTGGGGGGAACCCCCCAATGCACCCCCGAAAAATAAGATAGAAAGCAGAAGAAATGCATGACAAGATTCCTTTCAGACATCCGTTTTCCAATGAAGAATGGAAAAGGTATAAATTATGTTTCCTATAAAAGATTCAGAAAATTAGAGTTAACATAACAGACAGAGGTTTTAGCAACATATGCACTCTCCTTTTGCTGCTTCTTTCACACGATATTGTCTCTCCCATGCCTGGATATTTGTTTCATTAACTATCCTTTCCAAAAGCTAATAATAATACAGTCTTATGTCAGAAACCCAGAAACTGCTTGCAATGTATAAGTGGAATAGTGGGTTTTTACACAGGCCACAACTCCACCCCAATTAATTGCTATTATTCTCACTTAATTACAAGACTTTAAGATGCAACTTTTTTACAAGACTGATGCTGAAGATTAATGATGTGATCAGACCACTGCCATTGGGGTGATGAGCTATGTAGGAATTTGACAAGAGAGGTCACTTTTATGAATATAAGCTATCATGTTTTTTTAACCCTCAAATCAATACTGTTAAAAACAGACACCTTGCTCTCCCTTGGCCTACTTATTTTCTGCATTTTCAAATACTACTTTTTTGGTTTCATCTTCCTTTTACTGAAGATCCTTCCCTGTACCTCTACATTTACGCCTCTTCACGTTGCTTTTATTTTCTTTTTCCTTTTAACACTGTCGCACATTTTGACCTCTCTCTTTATACTTCTATTTAGTAAAGTACAATGACTATAAACTCTTCCTGCAAGTCGCTACTACCTTTCAGCAGATGGCACTCTTATTTAGTCTAACTAGCAGGGCAAGATAATTAACTTTAAAACCCTTCTTAAACTATAAAATATAGACTCCTTTTCAACTGTATTTCTACCTTATACAGAAAAACAGTGACAAAATTACTGAAAAATATTAGAAAATTATTTTTAAAACATGAATGTGATAAAAATACATTCTTACATTCAGACCTCCTTTATAGAAGGTCTGAAACCATTTAATGAACTGCCACTCTTCTTAGTGAACTACAAAAAAGTAATTTTGGGGGTGAACTCATAGCATTTACTTTGCAGCGTTGCCTGACAACCCAAGCAGCTTATTTTGATTTTGTTGGCATGGTTGCATATATACACCTGCAAAGGACTGCCATAGGCACGAGTGCGGTCCCCCTGCCTGTGTGTGGTACGGGCTCTGTCCGGCATGGGAAGCCCACCAGGGTCTGCACTGCAGGTTCTTGCAGGTGCCCAGGGAGTCCAGTGGAGAGCAAGAAAGTGCTCTGCCAATGCTGTCAGAAAAACAAGCAACTTCTGTCAGCTCCAATTACAAGGAGAAGATGAATCACATCTCTTAACTCTGTCCCCAGCGGCACTTCGGCTGCTGGAAGGCAGCTATGTGAGCAGGAGTTTCTCCAGGCTGCTGCCAGCCCCACTGTTTTCCCAGCAGCTCCCTTCTGAGAAACCCTGAGGTGGAAAGCCATATTTTATCCGTTTTCTCAGACTGATCCATGCACTTCTACTTGCAGGTTGCTCCCATGACCTTTCTGTTACAGTTAGCACTGGCTATTTTACTTCTAACACATTCTATAGCCTTTCAGGTTCAGTTGCCTTTCATCTTGCCAGAGCAAATTGCTAATGGTGAGGCTGCTGAAATTTTACTGGCCCTCAGACTATTACCACCTGCTGCTTTTCTACCACTTGGGAAAGAGCGAGAAAGGGGGACTGAGATGAGGTGGTGTGGACTAGAGATTCCTTGTTATCAGTAATACAGCGCTGAAGAGGCCCACCTCAAGTGTATGCATATAAATAAGGAACGACCTACAAGACATTATCATGGGGAAAGCTCTCATACCTTTTCTGGGAAATTAGCAAGACTGGGTACGCCTCTGAAACACCTGTGGGCAACAACAGGATGAACCAGAGGTCTGCGTGAAGTCTCAGGACTATTGTCTCATTGGGATCATATAGACATGGTGGGACAGCTCACACAGCTAGAACACTGCAATGGATGGATACAGACTCTTTAGGAAGGACGGGCTGGGAAGGTAAAGAGAGGGAGTTGCCTTTTATGTGAGCAACCGGAATGCATGAAGCTCTGCCTAGACATGGACAATGAGCCAGTCATGAACTGGGTCAAAGGTTCTCTGACTAATGTGGGTGATGTTGTGGTGGGTGTCTGCTACACACAGCCTCATCAGGATGTAGTAGTAGATGAGGCCTTCTTCAGGCAACTGGGAGAATTCTCACGTTTGCCGGCTCTGGTCCTCATGGGGAACTTAAACCACCCTAATATCTGCTGGAGGGACAACGCTGCTGTGTTGCACTAGCAATACAGGAGATTTTGGGAGTGCATTGATAACTTCCCCCACAGGTGGGGAGCTAACATCAAGGAGCCATCAAGGAGCCAACAAGGAGAGAGCACTCTGATAGGTCTAATTCTTACAACAAGAAGATCTGCTTAGGCCTGTGAAGGTCAGCAGCAGCCTTGGCTGTAGTGAACATGAGGTAGCGGAGTTCAGGATCCTCACAGGAGGGAACAAGGCAAAAAGCAGGATCACATCCCTGGTTGTCATGAGAGCAGACTTTAGCCATTTCAGAGGCCTGATTGCAAGAATCCAATGTATACAGTCCGGGGGAAAAAAAGAGGAGTCCAAGAAAGCTGGTTGATTTTCAAATGTCACCTCCAATGGTCCAAATCAAAATGCAGGAAATAAGCAAAGGCCGCAGGAAGCCTTCATATATGAATGATGATCATCTGACTAGACTTAAATGTAAAAAGGAAGCATACAAGAGGCATAAGCAGCATTGGACAACCCAGGAGGAACATAAAGATGCTGTCCAATTATGCAGGGACAGCATTAGGAAAGCCAAAGCCCACTTGGAGTTGAATCTGGCAAGGGATGTAAAGAAAGATTTCTACAGGTACAGCAACAACAAAGAGAAGATCCTTTTCTCTTCTCTTCACTCTTACCTGTCTCAACCCTTGTAAACATTTTTGCTGCTTCCAGCTCCAGGATCCTGTCCCAGTTTCTTTTGCTCCAACCATCACTTTCCAATGCTTCACAGTTCCTTAAACATCATCTGTCATTTCCCATTTTAATTGCATTTTCTTCTATACCTTTAATCTCATCTCTGCTTCTCATTCTTTCAGTGTTCTTTTTCTTTTTCCCTTGACTATCAAGCCACTTTCTCAAGTAAGTCATAGTCCACCACCTCAGATATTCACATAATTAAGCCCAATGAAGTTGTTAGGTTTTGTACATTATTTGTCTATGATTCAAAAACTGAGAATGGAGGTACAGAAGCATAGCCTTTTTAGATGCTTTATTTTTATTCCTGTAAGACTTACTGCTACTATTTCCATGCCCTCCATCAACCTTACATAGCTCCTCTCAGTATTTCATGCTTCCTGGTGCACGTCAATGCCCTGTCCCCTGTCAATGTATTTCCATTGTCCACTTTCCATTCACTGAACAGTACCCAAAACCTTTCATCCTTCCGTCATGTTTCTTTAAATTCCCCTGAAATATTGCTAGATTTCTTCACATTTTTGTCTGCTTTTTCATTAGAAAACCTTACAAATTTTTTAATTTCAGATCTGACTTTCCTACTCATTCATTCATTCATCTGAGATATAATTCTACAAAATTTTTAGCACAAGTAGTTCATCGCAAGCTCCTTTCATCAAGCTTTAATCCTAACTCCAAATGTTATGCTGCAATTACTTTCCAGTCTTGCTAAAGGGAGAAAGTTAATGTTGGAAAGCTTCCAAGTGGATCAAACTGGGGAGAGGCTACTAAATAGTAATGAGTCTGTGAGCAGATGGTGTGGGGGTGTGTGTGTGTGTTATGGAAAATATTTAGATTTCAATAAATATACAAGTACTAGGAGAGAAGAAATTATTTGAATTCTGCTAATATTTTTATTTAAACTTCATATTTTTCCTGGTAACAATGTAATATGAACATCACATTTTCACAAGGCTGTCATTTAATGCCATTAACAAATGAGAACATCATATTACAGCTGAAGTTGTTTTCCGAATCACATTATTCAATAACCATTAGAATAGTTTTATGGCATTTAAACATTATTGAAATATGAATTGTGGTATTATCTTATGATCTCCATGGCTTAAACAATTCTTTGCTTCTCAGAAGAATTTTAGTTTTCTGGATTAAAATTAACAAAAAAAATTTGGACATTGAGACATTAATGAGATTACCACAAATTTAAGATAATCTAACTTTAAGATAATCTGATCAGTTGCAAAAAAAAGCCCTCATTTGTTGGATCAGAGACGAACAGTAACTGTCCACTTATTGGACCAGCCAGGAAGAAGACAGGAAAAATGTGGCTGAAAAATGTGACTGTTATTTTTTGAAGCAGCCAGGATATAACACACGTCAACAGTCCCATTTATTGTTAATTGTTATTGTTCTTTTGTGACATGAAATGTGTAAGGTTTTAAAATATTTAGTTTTTCAAAAATACACTTCAGCAATAACATGGAGAAATCGGATCTGTGTTCTTTGCTTAAATAAATCATCCAGAATTGAATAAGGATGTTAGTTGATAATTTTTTTACCAAGCAAATTAATTTAAATTCTATGAATTTGCCACTCTTGGATTACCTTGTGTTTTCCGTAAAACATACTGTCTTGCTGTCAAAATATTTGTTGTCTGAGATCAAAATGGATTTTAACATAAAAACCACAAGACCAATATTTTTGAAACGTTTTGCTGTAAATCTCAAAGGGACACATTTAAGGTATTTTGTCAGCCCCTTTGTGTGTAAAAAGTACTTTTTACCCTTCCTGTTTCCCTTCCACCATCCAAAGCTGACCTAAACTTGTTAATTACAGATAAGAGTTTTGATGTTTAGCAGCCTTCTTTGGCTCAAACATCCCATCATCCTGCTCTGGCCCAGACCGGGACAAAACCTGCTCCAAAAGGAGGAGTCATATACACAGGAAGACTTTATTTACGTATTGAAAAATAAGTAGAAAACATGACAGAAACAAATGCACTTTTCTAATATTAGGTAACAACCTGATTTAAGACATAGAAAAGTATTTAAACTACTGAAGTACTTCACAAGCATTGACATGTCATGAATATTACACAACTCCACCATAGATTTTATTTGGTTTAAATTCTGTAATCTTGTTGGAGCTCTTATTTTCATCCATGTTCTTATCCTTTGACTTAGTCTTGTCATTTATGGGAAGAAAAATCCTCTCTACATTAGTGGAACAGCAAAACTTATTACAACTAACATTCCTTAAAATTTAGGAAGTCCTCTGAAGTATCTGAGTCTTTTTTTAATACCCTGAAAATTCTTCTATGTGTTCCTTCCATCTGCCTTTTCTCTGCTATAATATTGCAGAAACTTTGATACAGTTGTTTTGAGACAAGATGGTATTCTAACAATTTTTGATGGTTGCAAATAACTATTTTAAAAAAGATCAATTTTGTACTTTAACACAGAGTCAAGGATGGGTGACTTAAAATACTGCTATTGCTTTACAAGCAAATAGAACTATTTTAAATTAATATTTTTTTATAATATTAAAGATTATATTCTGTAACTTCTTTCTTCTCATTTTTGATGGAGGATATTAAACCTGCAGTTAAATATCCTTACCTGCTGTAGAACATTTGACATGAAATGAATTAGTACATAATGCTAAACTACCTACCCAAGCAAGCTGTGCCTGTTGTGCTTTTGACAGTAGCAATTTTTATGCATGCAAAATAAATATTTTCTTAAAGTTTTTTTTCACTTATCTAGGGGGAAAAAGTGAGGTTCTACGTTAAATAAGATACTGGGGTTTGCATACATCTAGGAAAAGGAAGAATGTGTTTAAACATAACAAAACTTTGGTTTTCCTTATCAGATTATATTTAACTATCACAGCTTCTTCTGAGAAAATGTATGGCTAAAGCATAGCTAACGGAATACCGTATTTCAGAAGCACTGAAGGCTATCAGCATTTTTATTTTAATTCTAAAATTCTCTCAGTATGAAAGTTAATTTTTAATTAGATGTATGGATGACAACTCATTTACTGATGCTATAAAATTACTTCCCAGCTACAATAATGTTGTTAGATAAGGTGTATTATTAGTTAGTTCAGATATGCTAAATTGGAAGTAAGGAAAGACACCGATTTGGACACATGCACAGTTAAGTGCTTCTCAAGTAGAAGGACTGCAATTTATTCACATGATCAAATACAAAATTAAAAGCTTTTTCAGGACTATTAATAACTGACTGAGGAGTTTAGTTCTAAAAATTCTGAAAGAAGCACACTGTAAGGAATCTGTTACAGTAATTATAGTGGCATCAGTTAAGTCATTACTGCATTGAATAATAGCTATACAGAGTATATTGTACCAAAGCAAAGCATGTACTCACAGTTATCAACTGTTTTTTTATAATGAACTTTCTCAATGGCAATATGGGAATTTCAAAGCTTGCTCTCATTTTCTCTTTAGTTTAACTTTCTGCAAGGAGATTGTTAGGTGCAGTTTCAGATCAAAAAGTAAAATGCCCTGGAGCCCTGGATGACAGAGGAGATTTATGGCAGGTTGGGTAGAGTCTTCAGAGAGCTTTGGAAGACTTTTTTGGTATTTTATTACTAGATACATTTCCAATGCCAGTAGGATTCTTTGTGATGCTGATGAATTGGTGCAGTATGACAGGACTAGTAAGCCTGTAATGTGTTCATATAGTCCATGGGGAAGAAGTACAAGAGCTTTTATGAAGCCAATGCAAAAGTGCTTGGTGACAGAACACAGTCAAAGACTTTACATGCTCAGGAAAAGTTGGTATTAGGAATTGGACAGTGCACATAAAGAAATTTAACTCTGTAATTCAAATGGGCAATGAACAGTTTACTGGGATACATTCTCTATGGTTAAGCCTGATAGTCATGCTGGGCCAGTGCACTTTTATTCTCCCAAGGTAAAAGAGCACCCTGCCTTTTTCTCTGTGTTCCTATTGTTCAGAATTTTTTCTTTTTCCGTGTTCCTATTGTTCAGAATTTTTTCTTTTTCTTTTCTAAAGTGCAATTGTAGTGGTGTTAGGCCTCTGACGGTATTCCAAGATTTTGAGCAGTTATTTGCTACATCTCCAGAAACATGCAATATGCAGCAAGAAACATACAGAACTTGGTACAATAGAAGTATAGACCTGTGCGTGTTCTCTTGCCCCAGGAATATTTGAGTATTGCTTGATATCCAGTGGTCAATGGTTTCAACACATCTGTGGTTTGCCCTCTTCCCTACATCTCCAGCTTGCGGTTTCCCTAGTCTCTGTAGCTACAGCAGTCAGCAATAACCCCTTTCTTGCACAGCGATCATCAGTTTTTCAGTTGACTCCAACAGTGTTTGAAGACTGTAGCTATGGTATGGGCAGGGCTTTCCTTACAAAGCATCCTGCTCCTCGATCATGGTTGCTGCAGCCAGAGGAAGGACGTTGGGCTGCTCTTCTTCCTGGGGCTCCTAAACTCCCTTCCCTCAGCATCCCCAAGATTCCTCTCAGCAGGGAAAGTGAGGGGACCAGGACTGCAGGGAGGACCCCAGAGGAGAGCTTTACTGCGAAGATGTGCCAGCATGAGGACCAGGATGTGCTTCAGATAAAACACTGTTCAGCAGCCTTTCTGTCTGCTTCTACCCCTTTCTTCCTCAATTTTTATTTAAAATTATTTGGTTTAAGGATTAAAAACTCTCCCTTATTTGCTGACCAGACAAGCTTTCCTAACTGGTGTCACGAAATGTATAAAAAGATGAAAAGAAAAAGTGAGACAATTTCTGCACCCAGTTTAGGAGTGTAACATGACATAGGTAATTACAGAGAGTCTTTATCTGTTGCCTGAGACTGCTGCTGCTTCTCCATTCAGAACTTGAATTGTACTACTCATCCTCACAGGAGTTTCTCCTAATTTTGCCACCTGATCACTAGTTACCAATGTAGCTTACCTCGTAAGCTTCCATCTACCATGGAAAAGTATATATATTCCTGTTCCGGCAAAGGGAAGGAGTTGTGTGCTATCACAGAAAGGGTATGGGGCTAAATACCAATCCAAAGCTCAAAATCTCCCTTCTCTTGTATATAACTATAGTGGAACTAATGTTATGAGAAGAGGAGGAAAGAGCAGGGCTTCAGCAACGAAATATGAAAGTCTTCTCTAACGCAGCATTTAAGGAAAGTCAGGACATAGCAATTAAGAAATTTTCATTCTCTGTCTTTTCAAATAGAAAATGAAGTTCCACCAAAATTAAGTTTCAGGGAAATGATTGAGACCCTTCTTTGTGTTTCTGTGTTTTCCCTTGCTATAAAAATGGACAAGAATGTTTCCGCAGATGTCTCAGTTTAAGGTTGAGTCATTTGCACTGAAACATCTTAATTTGTCAAAGCAAACATTCATCTGGACTACCTGGAAATCATCCATTTCTGAGCAATCCTGAGATTTCATAGGAGATGGGAATCTTTTGCCTCACGTCTGCTAAGGCTGCAGCTCTTTGGCTGTATGGCATCTGCTGTGATGACTGCAGCTCTGCTGTGTTGCCCAGCTGACCCAAATGCAGTGTTCTGTGGAAATCCAGAGCTCACTGATGGAGAACATGCTGAACACATCCTGTGCAATGATGGGGAAGAGTATCCTTACAACTGGAAAGCCAAGCAGCTTAAATAATTGACTAAACGTGCCGCTACCATACGGTAGCAACCAGCATACAAAAAGCTTTGCTGGCCACTAAAAAGTCCCAGAAGTGTATCTATTCTAACAACCCATCACAGCTTTTCTGTTAAAATGTATGGGAGAGACATTTTCATTACCTGTAGTTATGCTGTCTTGTGTTCTCTGTCTTTCCAGCTAGCCCTCTTTCTCCTCCCGCACACATCAGTCAGGCACAATTACACAAACCTAACTGATAGTTCACGTCAAAAAGCAAACCAGCCCATAAATCCTCAGCACAATTCTCTCTGACAGCACAAGAAACATGAAAATAGGACTTTTCACAGTTGCTGATTGCTAAAAAGCAGCAATTTGGTTATTTTAAATTTACAGGAAAAATATTTAAACACTTTTAAAAGTAACTTTGCTTTAAACTAGAGACTGTGTCATTTTCCAAACATGATTTTTTTTTCTGTGTGTAAACACAGACATTTGTGTGGAAATATGTGTATATATATACACACACAAGAAATTCTCTACTTCCAGAAATGCTTTGGTCTGAGCCAAGTAAGTTTTGAAGGCATATCAAAGCAATGACATGGGTTGAAGCAGAGTTAGCAAATTCAGGATTTCAGAGTCTCGGGATCAATAAATGGAACACATGATGAACAAATTAATTTTATATTATTCCTAAAACCTGAAAATGAAGGCATCAACAACTGCAACAGAGAGATATAATTTGCTGTCTCAGTTCACAGTTAGATTAATTGAAAAGTCATGCAAACAGGGATAGGACTAAACAGTTTCAGAAAACTTCATTAATGTTAGAGGCAGACCCAGAACTGTGCAACTAGCAGTTTTAATAGCTGCAGATAAGATTACAGGAAAAAAAAAAAGGTTTTCACTGAAATATATATATGTATTTATGATGAGGAAAAAAGGGATTTGGTACTTGGAATTTGAAAGGGATTTGATACTTTGTAACCACCATCAAGAGTTCTGATTTTGTGGTTGGTTTAGGGTTTTTTTTTGTGTTTTTTTTTTTTTTTTTAATTTTAAGGGAAAGAGAAGGGACTAGACTGTCATTTCTCATTGTAGTACCTCTCTCTCCAGTTTCAAAAGTTGTCATCTCGCTTTCAAAGCCTTCAAAACTCTCTTGCAGCTAACAGTTTTCCAACTCAGTAACTAGCCTGCCTTTCTCCTTACACCATTTTCTATTACATCAAATGCCAGCTACTTATTTTTGTATATAAGTCCCTCACAGCCTGTCCTTCCTTTAGCTATATCTTGTTATAAAAAAATCTACTTGCATGAGTCACCGGGGTTTGAACATAAAGTTCTTGGGTAATTTTTCTTATTTTTCAATTATCCTTGTATTTACTCTTTCCTCCTGACAGTTTTTCTGTAAAAATCCTTGCAGTCATTTCATTCTTCTTTTTCAAATCCACAAGACTCTATCCATAAGCTGCATTTTGCTAAAAACTTAAGACTCTCTTTTCTTCATAAACACAGGACTTTTTTATTGAAGGTAAATTGGATTTAGGTTCATTACCAGTGCTATTGTCAACTATGATCTGTGCTTTGCTGTTATTATATCTGGCAAAAATCTCTTCCTTATCTGTATTTTCTTATTCAGTATCAATTGGTCCTCTCTTTCCTTCAGCTGCGTTAAGGTCCCAATCATCTGTGGTTTGGTAGAATTCACATCATAATACTTTTCCCATTTCAATTTACAGAACTGATTAATTGATTTTAGAATATTCATATTAAATCTAGGGGAAATTTCTTCTGATTACACCAAAAAAAAATAATCATAGCACTGAGCAATTTTGAAAGTCCACTTATCCCTTTTTCAGTAAAGAAGTTACAGCTAGTATTTGTAAAGGATCCTAAACAGAGCTCAAGTTTACATTTCTCAAATTTGTTGCTTCTGTCAGTGTATTTATTAGAAGGAATACATAAACCATAAACTTCACTGTCCCACGTATTGCATGTGACACTTTTCTATTCCTTCACTGAAAAAAAAAAAAAGGCAGCTGCTTCAGCCCACATAGGGCACTGCTACGGCAAAAGGCACTCTCAAGTGCTTTCTTAGCAGGCAGAAATTATTTAATGATGCAGCTATTATTACAAAAAAAAAAAAAAAAAAGGCTAAAACTTCTTGCAGGAGGACAGAAGTCAGGAGGTACCAGATGTCACCTGGAACCACTGCAGTTCGGGTCTGGACTTCCATAAACTGCCAGTGAATCTCAGATGTGAAGCTACCCATTAATAGTCCAGACCAATGAACTAGACAAAGGGAGGCACTGCAGCTAGAAAAGGATTGACTGTTTTTTCTGCTTTCCATGTTAATTTATTTCAATATAGTCAATCCATATGAGGAAGCATATTGTTCACAGGAAGAAGATGTACTACCTTTCATTACAACTACCAATTAATTTCCTTTAAAAAGTGTACTTTACTGTTAAAACTCCACACATACTCTACACATGTCATTATTCATTTGCAAGAGAGAAAGATTTTTTGGTGTTACAACTCAACTTAAAAGAAGTTATTGAGCCTTACTGCTTACCAAACATCTATATATGCCTGTCTGCATATACACCTCTGCCAAATCATTCATACATTTCAAACTAATTGGGAAGTTGTTCAACTCAAAGCCCAAAATATCTGGTTGAAAAGAAAGTGCCACTTGTCTTAGAATAAGTGTCATCAGTCATTCTGTAAAAATGCATAGCGCCTGTCTTTTTTACTTTCTCCTCCTCTGCCTCTTAACCTCTCCTGGGGCAGAGGAAAAAGATTCTGATTATGAGGAACTAAAGCAAAACGTTTAGCATTATTCAGTTTACAGAAGACCAGTTCTGTTGACTTTGGGTCACTCTGTTAGATCTGGTTCTTCTCCTAGGCTTTTCCTGAGGGAAAACAGATGAACTCTTGAGACAAGTTTGGTACAGCTGGTAGCTATGTCAAGAAGAGTTCAGGCTTCAGGAAAAGGCAGCTTGTTGGCTGCCAAATGTAATTATTACTGCCTTTTTGAATGTGCATATGTCTGGAACAGTGAATACGTGCATTTTTATTAATATGTTTAAAAATTGAAATGACAGCTAGATCATTAAATATCTCTTATTATGTATTTTATCTTGAATGTTTTGTTTGATGAGTATTCCTTTATATTAACGGTTATAATGCATTACAATTAAAAAAAATAAATATTAACTGTTGTTTGCATTATAACATAATCCAAAATGCTTAATATGCATAAACAGCCTAATATATGTTAAAGCACTTACATCAAAACTTACTGATTCTCCTGAGCCTTTCTTTGAAAACAGCTAGCAGAAGGGCTTTTTTAAAAAATAAAAATACCTCAAAAAGCCAACCAAAGTTTTTTAAAGGTTTTGAGTGCTTTCTTACACTTTCAGAGTATATTTTTCATCTCTGAATGTACTACAAATTGAATTAGTAAGAACCGTGTTCGTAATATACGCACTTTATTATAACGTACTTTTTAGAAATATAGTATTCACATTAAAAATAATATTATATTCTCAATTGAATACTGGATTCTTTCTCATTAGAATTCTAGATGTAATTTTTGAAGCCATTTTGGAGATCACAACAAATTTCAATTAGATTTTTGTTGTTTTCTTTTTAATTTTGGTTTTGGGCTGTTTTGAGTTTTTATTTTTAACATACTTACAATCCCGTTGAATTTGCCCTACAATTAAGCCTTCATTACAATAGCCCATTTTAACAGAAACTTTAATTTTTTATTTGCAAGAATCTCACTGAAGTAGCAAAATCCCCAAAAGAATATACACGTGTGCATATATATATATATGTGAATTTTTCATAGAGCCTTGATGAAAAATGAATTGAAGGCAATATGCATTTTAGCTTCATCAAACTTGAATTCTTACATAAACTTAGTTAACAGTGACCTCATACGCTGTTACGCTGCTGGATCAGCCTATCTGACTGGCACACTTTCCACTTGAAGATGTATTGTCCATCAATAATGCTTTAGATTTGTGTCCCGAGACTATGTAAATCATTTGTTTGGATATCTCTTAAGGCGATCACCTCACAGAGCACAGGGCATGTTCTCTGTGGGACTATGCTGATATAGGGGTAGAATCACAGAATCACAGAATAGTCAGGGTTGGAAGGGACCTCTGGAGATCATCTAGTCCAACCCCCCTGCCAGAGCAGGGTCACCTACAACAGGTTGCACAGGACAGCGTCCAGGCGGGTTTTGAATGTCTCTAAAGTGGGAGACTCCACAACCTCTCTGGGCAGCCTGTTCCAGTGCT
>VZSZ01003088.1:284536-317160 GCA_013398815.1 Ibidorhyncha struthersii | reverse complement strand
CTGCTGGCCACACTCCTTTTGATGCACCCCAGCATGCCATTAGCCCTCTTGGCCGCCAGGGCACATTGCTGGCTCATGGTCATCCTGTTGTCCACCAGGACTTCCAGGTCCCTTTCCACAGAGCTGCTCTCCAGGAGGTCGGCCCCCAACCTGTACTGATGCATGGGGTTATTCCTCCCCAGATGCAGTACCCTACATTTACCCTTGTTGAATTTCATTAGGTTCCTCTCTGCCCAACTCTCCAGCCTATCCAGGTCACGCTGTAAGGCAGCACATCCTTCTGGCGTATCAGCCACTCTTCCCAGTTTAGTGTCATCAGCAAACTTGCTGATGGTACACTCTATCCCTTCGTCCAGATCATCGATGAATATATTGAACAGGACTGGACCCAGTACTGACCCCTGAGGAACACCACTTGTTACTGACCTCCAACTAGACTCTGCACCACTAACCACAACCCTCTGAGCTCTATCTGTTAGCCAGTTCTCAATCCACCCCATTGTCCATTCATGTAGACAAGAGTCTCCAGGCTTGTCCACTTGATTTCTTGTTTTGAATAGATATAACTACGCTGGATTTAGAGCAGCAAGAAACTCCTAGGTTTGGTAATGAAAATAAAGGTATAGACTTAATCCACCAACAGGTCAAAGCTTTGAGTCCACACATTTGATTTTGATTTTGGCCCTAATCACCGTATTTTTGCAGCAGGTGTATAATATATTACTGTCTAGAAAGGAAACTTTAAGACATATCATTCTATTCCAATGCTTGTACCCTTTCCAATGATGGTTCATGAATAGCCTTAAAAATCACGGGTTAGCCCTCTTACTGAAGATTTGTTATGATCACTATCCATAGCTTCTTCTGTGATAGTAAGGATGTTTTCCACTTTGCAAACTTCATTTTTTGCTTTGTTTCAGTGGTACTGCAAGGCCACAGAGGAGTAAAGGCTCTGGGGATGGCTGAACTATTTTGTGGGAACTGAGGAATGCTAACAGCCCAGAAAGTAAACTTCCTTACAAGAGGTTTAAACAGGCATCACTGTTGCATTGCCTTTCAGCTATCAGAGAAGAAATAAAAAGATAATATACTGAGCCATTTTTTTTCAGGGAAGAAAACCAGAGACACAACATAAGAATTAAGTGAGGTGAAATGAAAGTAATTTTTCTGTGACAAAGCTCTTCATTTACTGAAATCAAACAAAAATTAAGAACACAATGAATTCTTAGTTATACTGCACAACATGAGCTACCTCCTTTTAAAAAAAATGAATTTTCTTGTAGGAACAATCTGGATTGCTTTGTGTTATAGCTAAAACAAAAGCTCATTTAAAAACATTTCAGACCAAGTTGTATACAAAAGAAGCCCTGGAAGTTCAACCCAGGAAACTCTTATTAGCTACGGCAGAAGCAGGAACATGCCTATCTCAAACATTTTGGCCTCTTATTATTATTTCTGAATGTGGAAGGCCTCCATTGCTTTGGGAAAAAAATGCAGAAATGGAAAAAACCCACAATTTCTTAACTAAATTTTACAAATCCCCTTACATAGCTCTTAAGTTCTCAGGTGTGATGAAACTAGGAGCTGAGGATTACTGCCATATTACTGCCCTGAAAGCACTGAAAAGCTACGATTCTGTATTTCTATGTATGCACCTTTTCAGGCCTCCTAAGTTTAAAATTACACTGAATTACTGTCATGAAAGACCTCAGCAAATGCGTGGAGAACAAGAAACCTCACATCTTGCCAAAGAGGGAAATTATACCATAAAACTTATTTGGCTTTCATAACACATGTTTACATTCAATCCTGGGAGAAGAGGAGGGGGAAAAAAAAAAGAAAAAAAAAAAAAAGGATAATATCCACACAATAACAATACCAAACAAAACCACTTGTCAAGTCCATATTTATATTCACCCTACACTAGTACCTGTTTCCTAGCCCACAGGCTCTGTTTCCAGGCAACTCATGTATGCTTACCTCTTTCACATTACTCATACACTGCAAACTTTCCAGTGCATTACCCTGCAATCGTCCATCTTTCTGTAAAACCTGCCTCACTTACAGTCCTTGCGTGCTTGCAACAATCTTGTGCACTCTCTCTGGCATATGTTTGTCAAAAAGTAATCCTCTTAGGACTTTAGCTAGGTTTTCTAGCTCATACTTCTTTGAATTCTGTTTTCACCTGCTACATCCAAGAGCACTTCCCTGCCATAGAGCTACTAGTCACAAAGCTATCTTAATTATGTTAATCACTCTCTCCCAGCTAATATAATTAACTATAATTAGCTGATCCCTTTCCTCCTATACTTTGTTCCCCCAGGGGGATTAGGAATTATTAAACTAGAAGAATACCCAATCCCTCTTGCATGATTCTCTCCCAGGAAGAGCCCCAGGGCAGCAAGGCAGGAGACGCGTCACCCACCCTTTTGCCTGACCCAGGCTGAGTGAGCAGCAGAAGTCCCTTGAAGAGGTGTTGACTGAAAATGTTTGTTCCATTTTAATGACCTTACATGGAGGATGGAAGTCACAACATAACACAACACTCTGCTTAATAATTAAAAAATATTTTAAGTCTGCTGTGGATTTTCCTTGAGTACTAAGATGGTGTTTGTCATTAGCACCGCTGCAGGGGCACACACTAAATTTACTGGTGCACCGTTGTTTCTCTTCTTATTCACACTGGACGTGAAATTCTCCTTACACGTATGGAGCTGATTGTCTACTGCCTGGCATGCCGTGTCGTTATGTACAGTTAGGTGAGTCACAAAACTGCAGTCATTTACAGTAAATGAGTTGCAAAGGAATCATGCCCTGTCTGGCATTATCATTCTGTTGCCATTTTGCATTGTAGCCACTAGTGACCACATTGCTAAAGCAGTCTTCAAAGATCTCACATGACATTTCTCTATAAGTACCACCATCACCCTTTGCATAGGCACATTTCTCACCAGCTAGAGGTTCCAAGTGTTTTGGACAGGCTTTTTGATGCAGAAGGCATGTGTAAGTTCTATAGAGGATGCAAACGTATCTAAAAAAAAGATATTGAAAAGGTAATTTGGCTACTCTGGATGACCTGGAAATGCATGATGCAGGAGCACAATAATGCTCTTTGAAAGCCTGGCATAATGGAATAAGGAAAACAGGTGAGCATTTCTCAAAAGCATGCTTATCACCACCAAACAGAGATACCTGCAACTTACTGACAAATAGAAGGAAACCAGCAAAAGTACCATTAAAAAGGGAAATGTAAAACAGTAAATGTAAAAAAATACATATGTCAGGAGCAATCCCCAATTAACAGGGATAATGGTATATGACAGAATAGCCTGTCCCAGCTTAAGCTCCTCAGGCGGTTACTGATACTGTTCCTCATTTCCTGACACGTTTAGACTCAATGCAAGTGCTTTTAGACTCAGTGCATATACAAATGATCAGAGTAGGTATAGTGATACAGTGCCAGATTTGAAAGTGTACATCTGCTTACCTCATCCCGAGTCATATTCTTTGCATACTTTACCATTCCAATAATTTTTATTGTTGTGACTGTAAGTTCAGGTTGCTGACAGTGAAAATTGAAAATGGACGTGCTCCAGGGACAGAGAACCTACTCATACAGCTCAGCCTCAGGGAGGAATTTCAATTGAAATCACAAATTGATGTGAATACCTACTGTCATAATTCATTTCTGTATTTAATGACAATGAAGCAGACACTTGTGACCCCTGTGAATGTGATCGCAGGCAGATGTGACAGTTTCAGGTCCATAGTTTATGTGTTCCGAGGCATATGTATTGCAAATTTAAATGTATCTTCTTATGGAGAGCTTTACAGTAGTGGGGGAAGGGTGGGGGGAAGGTATGTAGAATGAGAATGCAGCAAGAGACAGAAATTATCAGCAGATCATGCAGTGGTAGGGGTGAGTCAAGCAGAGTTATACCTTTGAGATTGCCTAGAGATTAATTAAGAGCCTAGAACATTTGCTGAATATATGTCTGTCTGTCGTCTGTCTATATTTTTACGTTGTGCTCAAGATCTTGTTTCTTGGCAAAGAGGAAACACACTTTATATGTAAAGCCAAGAATTTACTGTTGATATAATTGATGCATTAACAGTCTAACCCAAGAATTATTAGTAGTCCAGATCTATTTATTACAGAAAAGAAAGCATCCTTCTATACAGGAAAAGTCTCAGAAATACAGTTAAAATTTTTATACACTGTTATTTTATACCCTTTTCCTGGTGTGATGCTCACCCTTCCACTGCTCCTCTGGATCCTAATGTTGGTGGTTTCACTCTGGTGGTGGTGGTAGGGTGTTACAGGGACCTGTTGGCATGTGGAGTCCTTTGCTAGTAGGAATCTGATGTTCATCATAATGGTTTTTTCATCCTCACACTAGAGATACATGTGGGGTCATTTTTATGTGTTTGCTAACAGGCTTTTCTTCATTTGCCTGTGTCTCCACATTACATTCAGATTCATTATGTGATGCATTTTACGTAAGGTGGATATTTCTTTTTTACTTTCTTATTTACCTTGAAAATTGTTTCCATCCTGCGTCAGGTCTGCATTTCTTTAACTGACCATTGGTGAGTTTATAGCTGTGGGGCCACCAGGGCCAAAACTGTGGCCCTTCTCCTATCACCCCATGACTGTAGCCTTCTATGCCACATCTTGTGTATCCACTTCTTAAACCTCTGCAATTGTACCTGGCCTTTTTTTTTCTCTGAACATTATACTATCTGTATAAAACCATGGTGCCACAAGTAGAAATTAAACAAATTAGCCATCACCACTTACTCAGGAGACAAAGCTGCAGGAGGTCAATAAAGGTTTGTATGTTACAGAGCTAAAGGGTTAGAGTGTGTGATATAAATATGTTCATTGTTGCTTTTATACTATGTGTGTATATATATGTAAGCCTTTGTACATTTGCATTTTTTACATGGTATCAGTGTGACAAGCATATTCCAGAAAATAGTTCCTTCCATGTTTTTATGGGAAAATTACCCCTTGTTTCAAATTCTTGACACGTAAATTGTAATTCCTGGGATTTCATTGTGTATTTGTTGAATTGTTGCAAACAAACCTAATGGAATCCACATTAGCATTAATGGATTCTACCTCATAGCACCTGATAGACCACTTCTGAATTTGGCTGCAAGTATTTTTATCTAATCTGTAAAATTTATTTATCCTGAAGAGCAAAGTACATTAATCTTAACTTACTGGGAGAACATCCATACACAGATGATCTTTAGAAATAAATGTTTAATTCACATCTTACCTTTTTAATATCTGCCTGAGAAATGAATCTACTGTAAGAAACAGCGTGGTTTCAGTATGACTTACTGTTTTCACTGCTAGCCAAAAATACTGTGACACAATGAAAACAGAATTTGGCATTAAAGCACAACCTTGTTACATAGCAAGGTATGCTGGAAGTGTTGGAGCCTTTGAGTGTCACCATGATTAGTGATACAGAGCAGAACAGTAAGAAGATGAGTCATAAATGGGACACCTGTGAGAGGGTGGAGGTTACTCAGAGATTAGGGGCACAGGGGACATAGCAGGAAGAAAGAAATACCAGAGTGGAAGAAAAGTGGAAAGAATTCAATTTAAAGAAGTAAATCTGGAAGCAGGGGAAGTCAGGACTTAACAGAACTCTAAAAGGTAGCCTGGGAGAAATTACTTACAATAGATGTGTCAGAACAGAAGGAGCACATGGAGGAGCCACCTCTCTTTTAATACCAGGTTACAGGCATATATCTTTTGCCTTTCCATTTGTGCCCTCCAAAGAAGTAACTTTGCTCTCAGGTTGGTCTGCAGAGATACGAACATTCCTAAGCCTTATTTCAGATGAAAGGAGCCAGTTTAGCAAAAAAGTGCTCATTAAAATGTCTAAAGCTGATCTGCTTTCTTTAGACCGAAATACATTCATAAAACATTTATAGGAGTAGTGGAGGCAGCTGATTGAAGGAGGCTGTAGCAACCAACAGGCAACAGGCTGAGAAGCTGCCAGAAGCCTCATAGCCAGTGCCAGTAGAGGATGCGTTTGTCAACAACTGCCTTACAGAAAGTTGTCCCAGTGCCAAAGGCAGAGAAGACTTCTACTATGCAGTACTGTTCTCTGGTTAGCTAACTACATACCNCGTATCTCCTTCCCCCCAAAAAAAACAACATGCAAACACAACCAACCCAGAAAGAGACAAAGTGTATCAGCAATTCAGTGTATGGAAATCAGACCACTACTAGGAAGTCTGGAAAATCCTACTCTGTATACAGGCAGGTACACACCAGTGGAAATGAATCATTCTATTAACAGTGAAAATAGAGAAGGCTGCAATGGATTGTAATGTGAATTTCCTGACACAGAGTAAATTTTAAGTATAGTTTGTGACTTTTCTGTCCATACAGGTGCTCACGGGATTCTCTCTTTTGTCAATTTTATTGAAATTGGAGAGCTAATGGGAAAAACTCACTAAAGAACATATCATTGTAATTCTATGCAAATACTGGTGTTCACTGGAAAAACTAGACTGTGATAGCAGTATGAATGCTTATGGGTGTTGAGCATGAGTACGGCACATATATATGTATAGATATAGTTATAGGTATAGTGATGCATATACACACATATATATGAATATTCAAAATATCTATGTATAAATATGCCTATGTATAACATTGCATAGTTTATATACTTAATTTTAATATCATAGAGTTTTATTCAGTACCTTCAGGCTCAAAAGTCAATGCTTATAGTCTAAATCTTCAATTGCTACAGCAGTGCAGGGTATTATGAAGAAATGTTTTGTATAAAGACACACTATAAGAAAAATTATATAACATTTTATTCTGTTTTACTAGCTAAGAAATTAATAAAAGTGGTTGATGGAATCTAAATTAATTAATCATCATTCTTACTCTTTCCCTTTTCATTGGGATTCTTGCAATGTATCTTCCTGTTTAGCTCTGCGCTATGTGGTCTGTAAATAAGATTTACAGGAATCTATAACTTGCAACATTTCTTAAGGCAGAGGATGTAATGATTAAGTGTTTGTACATAGAACAAGTCTTCAACTGTAATCCTACCTGTAGGAAGCAGATAACCTGTTAAGAAATCTCCTGTACTGAGGTCCTCGGTAGAGGAGGATCAGGTTGGGGAACGTTTAAACAAACCAGACAGGCATAAATCCATAGCCATGATGGGATGCTGCAACAAGTGCTAAGGGAGCTCACCAAGGTCATTGCAAAGCTACTCCTGATTATCATTGTTTTCAGAAATCTGCAGGGTCTTCATTTTTTTCTTGTTTTCAAAAATCTGGAATTCACGTGGTAAGTCAAACCACTGTGAATAACTGTGAATAGCTATGAATTAGCTAAGCATTAGGACAAAAGTCATCATATAGAAATCTCACTCTCCCAGTAAGAAGAAAGGGGCAGTAGAGGAGAAAGTCCAGCTCACATGTAAACTATCCTGAATGTCACTTCTTAGACTAGTATGTCTCGTCCATGTAAATATAGATGCAAATTCCTTGTTGCAAAACACCATATTTATTTCTTCAGTTTTACTGCAGTACATAGGCATACCTTCATACATCTTTCATGCAAAATTGGGAGTTAATCTTCTCCCGTCAATATCTGAACTAGTTTTAGTCTCCTGCATTTTGTTTCTTGATGACACAGCTGTTATAATTTTATTTCATTGTATTATTCTGGTTTTGTATTTCTCTTCAGATTAAAAAAAAAAACAGTGTGGTGATCTCAACTTATAGAACTAGATTTTTTTTAGCTTCTGGTGATTTAAGAAATTCTCTCCTCTTACACATTATTAGGACAGCTGGCAAAGAGCTGCATGCAGCATTTTTGAAGTTGTTTCCAGGTAGAAGCATTTGCAGCTGGAGATGGGACAGAGACTGTTTAACCCTTAAAATTATATCTCCATCTGTTATGACACAGTTCAAGTTTATTGAGTTGTGGCTTCAGTTTTGGTTCGAGCAGAGAATGATTTTGAAGCTTTAACTGGTCTAATTTTCCTCTGCTTTACGTAGCTACAGTCTGCTTTATCCTTATCTTATGCACTAATAATCTTATTCTTTCTGTTTTATTGTGGCAGCTGACTACAAACAAACAAATAAAGTTTAAATGCAGCATGTATAAATTACATGTAGTCATTACTTTAATACCTATTTATTGTCCTGGTTTGAGTGACACAGGACTAATTTCTCTTCTAATCCTTGGGAAAACTGCATTTCGAGAAGACCCTAATGTCTGAATTTGTGAAAATATTTACTTTATAGCCAGCTATGGTGTGTAGGTTTCAAGGTCTCAGTGTTTTTGAGCTCGCCAGGTGCAGGGATGAGAGGCAGTGAGACCCGGGCACTTGATCGAAGCTGGCCAACAGGATTATTTCATACCATGAACATCACATTCAATATAAATTAGAAAGTTAACTGCGAAGTTCTCTTTCCCTTAATGGCTGTGATCCAGAGAACTTCTTGCCCCATTGCCAGACCCCTGGGTCCTTCCCTTCCTCCCGAAGCCGCAGCACTCGCAGTGTCCGATATTTGCTGTGCACTGCTGGGAGTGCACAGCTTCCTACTGATAGAACTGGCTGAGTATAATCCTTGTATATTTTATATTGGTATTAGTATCAATATTAGTTCTATTAATGTTAATTATATAGTCTTATTCTATGAAATCTGCTTGTATTTCAACCCTTGGGTTTCCTTGTTCTTTCCCAATTCCCCTTCCCTGGTGGGGAGGGGTCACTGGGTGATAGAATAATTATCTAAATGACAATGAATTGTGGGTTTCTCAAACCATAACACTTATACTTGTATAATTAATAATAATTACAAACAGTAATTTAAAATCCTAAATAATGTATGACAATTTCCTTATATTGTCAACTCACAATTTAACATTTCTTCAGCATTTCTGTTTTCAAATTCATCAGCATGCTTAAAGTTCAGCATGTAAGTTGCTGAATCATAGCTTTTGAAAATGCTCTGCTCTCTTGTCACTTTTTGATCTTTTTCAACCACACACATAGAGTGTGATCTCATCAAAGAAATAGATGACCAGTCCTTCTGTGTGTGAAAGAAAACTTGCAGATAGTTAAACTTAAAGTAACAAAGTTACTTCACAGTGAAATGTAAGCCATACTATCATATTACATAGAATTGCCTAGTTGCTGCTACCTAACAAAGCAGTTTTGTCTAATTTGGGGATTTTTGTTTCAAATGTCAAAAATTTGCTATCATTATTACTAAAATTCATTAAAAAAAGAAAAAAGAAAAAGATAGCAATAGTCTTGATAGGAGAGGATATTTCTGTATTACTTATAGTGGTCTGGAATACCGCTGCAGCACATGTGTTCTAGAAATTAGATATAGGACTCTATTTAAGGATAATTGAAGCATCAGCTACTGTTAATCCTTTAATTATTGTCTTGATGAGAAAACATAGCAATGCAGGTTAATTTACAGAAGTTAGGCTATTTGCAGATTAGAAGCTGACTCTGGTCAAGAGACTATGTCCGTGAATGTATTTAATTAAATTCCATGTATCAGTGAACTGCTTTACATACATCATTGTATATTTAGTTTATTGATTCAGTAAAACAGTACGCGAAAAGCAAAAATGCTCTGGGTCTGGATAGCCAAATTCTTTTCATATGTACTTAAGAATAAATTAACAGAATCAAACTAGGTCTCAGAATATGCACAGAACTGTGCAAACGATCTCCATCAGGCTCTTTAATTACAAGTGCCAGAGGGTGGAGGAAGAGCTTTATGCATTAGTACAACACAAGCAGCTTTGCCCCAAGGACTGGTTTTGAGAATCACAAAAGGTATTTTTCTTGCTATACCATCAAAGGTTCAGGTGAGTCAGCAAGTGCTTAGTACACTAATTAGAACTCACCATCAAGAGAATGGAAAGATCATGACTGGAGCACTGTCATCCCCCAGGCTAACTCCATCATTGACCTTTCCTATACAGTAAGTGTGTCCTCTGCATTTTTGCTTCAAAAAAATTTTAGACGGACACTGAAGAGACCAACAAAGGCTCTAGAGGGTTATGCTAGGTGGACAGTTGAAGGAGTATTTCACGAGAATGGCTTCTCAGAAGTGTTTGAAATTCACACTTTCAAAATAAATATTTGCAAATACTTCAAATTTTAGAGTGGCAACACATTCTGAAAATTGACATTAAAGAGTATATACTGTTTTCAAGCAACTCTACTGATTAAGATGTCAAAATTATCCTTGATGTTGAATATTAAAAAAAACCTTTAAAAATAATTAATATCTGAGTTGTCTGTGCTCTTCTATCTAACTCGATAATATTAAAACATAATACCCTATTTTCAGTCTCTCTGATGTTTACAGTCTCTTCAGCTACAGAACAGAGACTGTATAAATTAATTCCATAGAATTTCCTAAAAGTTAGACATTTGAAGTCTGTTAGAAAAAGGTGGAGAGACTAGTGATCTTCACTGAAGATTACCAGTATCAAACTCTCTCTACCTTGAAGCTGTTTATTTATTTGCTTCTACCATGTCTTTACAAGGGAACAAAAAACATCTCTCAAATTTAGTTTAAATTTTCCCTAGGAATTGCTGCCTTTCAAGTTGGTGTCACAAGTCAACTTGATGAGCCTTCTCTTATGAAAAGTGAGAGACTCTACTCATTAAACTAGTGCTTTAAACTGCCTAATTCCTTTCTTACTTTTTATTATACTGGGATTTGGAAAAGCAAATTATGTACTAGTATGATGAGGTTTTGATCTATAATTCTACAGCAAGTGTCCAGGCTAAAATAACTTAGGTCAAAAGGGAGCAATAATCTTAATGACCTTCATTCTGAAAAGTCTTTCTGAAAGGACTGGATGCTGAATATGCTAGTAAACCATTGAAATGATTGATATTTTCTAAATATTGTCAAGGTAGAAAGTTAAAAGAATGAGTTGTGGGGCATCCCTTAAATACTATTTGTCAGCTCTAAAGAATGTCTTTCAGGATTTTATAAACAGATATATCCATTGACCCACATACCTGAGAAACTTTAATCTTAGGAAGGATGATTGGTAGAGGTGAGGAAAGAGTAGTCTTAAAGAACTGCTCTGACAGAATGGTAAATGGGATTGTAGATGGAAGAGAAACACTGCATGCAATACTCTGGAAACATGGCTGTTGCCAACAATAATGCGGTTTCACTCAGTGATTTCTGGAATTATGAAATCAGTGCTCCAGCTCCCAGAGTTTGGAGAATTTTCCTAAAAGAATATTCAAAAAAAGGACTTGGCAACTACCTTATGACTTAAAACTAAGCTGGCTGTCTAAACATAAAATCCAGTTAAAATTACATTGACGGTCCAGAACATATGTGATTTTCACCTTTAGCCTCTGAGGGTTTAACATTTACATAACACACCTAATATTCTCCTAGCACTGATAGTTTTGGCCATCTCACAAGATTGAGTTATTTTCTTCTGGTGACAGTGGTTACAGCACTCATCCAAGAGTAGGCATGCTGATTTCCTTTCTGGCATACCCTGGCCCTCATCCATAACAGTGGGTTGGGGGTGGGCTTCACATCTCTTTGCTGAAACCATGTCACTATGATTAATTTATCCAACAAGAGGAAGCCTGCAGAGAAAGCATGAGTGTGTGCCCTGGAAATACCAAGTTCTGGAAGGAGGAGTTTGTATATCTACAGCAATTTTAAATTCCTTTACAATATTTAATTTAGGCATTTCAGAACCTAAATCCTGTGGTTGGAACCTGCTCCAAAAGCTCTTTTACAAGAGTTGCTACAGCCAAAGGGACATTTTTTAAGTTTGCTGTTGTAAATGCCTTTGTAAGAAATGAAAAGATTAAACGATGTCAGCCACTTTCTTTCATCTTCACCATTTTGTGGATCTTCCTATGCAGTAAAAAGTTCACACATGCCTATAAGAAACAAGCAGATAAAAGTTAATTTTGAAAAGTGTTCAAATAAGGTCTTCACCCCCTATGCTTATTAAAGGTGTCAGTGTGCTCTTCACAGAACTGTAATCCTAGATGCAGCTGGACACTGACAAAGCCTGCAAGAGCCTTGCTTTCCTGGGCCGCTCTGCGCGGGTAGGGGAGCCAGGAGCTGAGGGTGACAGCAGGGCAGGCACAGGCAAGACAGGCACACCAACAAGGATTGTCATCTTGCAGGACCTGAGCAAGACGAGGTCCAGGGATGGTAACCAGGGCCAGCCATTGGCTGCCAAGCAAGTCCATACTGACGACAAGCTGGAAAGTCACGTCAGCAGATTAAAATTCAGATCATCAAAACCAAGCAAGGTTGCAAAATAACTTGGGCAAGAGGCAAGGACAACTGGACCATCTTATCATACAAATACCTATGACTCACCTTCCCTGTATGCATTTAATTCTGGAAAGTGATGAAGCAGAAATAGGATTAATAATATTAGGATTAATAATAAATAATAGAAGTAAAACTTTAACTGCTAACTATTAATATAAATTCACAATTAATGATGATTAATATTATTAATAGGGTAATATTATGAATAAAATAATAGAGGAGTAAAAAGATTCCCAAACTGGGAATTCCTCATGGTTTTCAAAGTAACTGTTGCCATAGTTAACTTTATTGTCATTTAGGAAAGCTGATCTCAAGTTTAGGTTCCAGTCTTTATGTTACTCACGAGTAGATTTTAGTAGTGATTTTAATTATTCGTAATCATGAGTCATCACATATGCAAAACAGTTTTTAAGCCTGTAGTTCCTTTGGGCACTTGTAATGTCTTCTCTGAAAATTCATAATTTACTATGAATGCCCTAGGGTTGGCATATTTTTATTTCTGTTGTCACACTGTATAGTCTAATGACCTAATTACATAACTGAGGAGCAAGAATAAAGCCTGAATAGAGCACAACCAATATGCAAACAGTCATGCAAAACATGCAATTTTTGTACATTGATCATCACATTCTCCTTTCCAAGTTTATGCAAAAAGAACTGTTTTAGCGATAACCCATAGAAAACCCAAATTGTCAAAGATTTTTGAAGAAATGGTGTACTATATGCATCGATGTTTTCAGTCCTTTTGCTTGGCTGTCCTTTTCTTCTCCATGTGAAGACAGATTTACTCATGTTATTCAAATTATCACAAACTGGTGTAATTTCATCTTTAAATGTACTTTGTTGTGCACCTGATTTCTATGACCCAAGGTCTTTCGTGCCTTAGCTCAAGTACTTTTGTCCCCTGAAGTGTTGACATTTCTGCTCCTAATTGTTTTTCAAGTTTTCTTCCCCTGAAGTACTTAAGAAAGGATCTCTATCGTCCCTCTCTTAGTAAGGAAATATTTCAGTGTTAAACTTTATTACATTTCTAGCTCTTTCCTTAGTATTTTCCCTTTACCACCTGCTTGGATTCATATTATTTGTTCTCTTTGCCTCTTAATTTAAGCTTGCTAATCATCTGTTAATGCAGTTTCAGTGAAACATCCCTTGCATGAAACCTCATCAGCTACCTCATTACCAAATCTTATTGAAATCACTCCACCTATTATCACCTGGCCAAATTTCCATTATGTTTTGTCATTGAGAATGTGGGCAAGGAGAGATTAAGTTACCTGAACACTAATAGGAAATAGAAAAAAATAATTTAATTTAACTTAACCTTGGTACAATAAATAAATGTTTTACCACTTTAAAAAATAGACTTCAGCTTAAACTACATTTAACAAAGGCTTCTGTTTACTTGCTGGTGTAGCTAGATATGACATTCAGCTACTATTAATGCATACAACAGCCAAATCAAGTACGTGCAATGAAGTATTCAGAAAGACTAACCACTAGGAACAATTTCTGGCATTAGAGGATATAAGACAAATAACATGCAATTTAGTAATAACAACACTTATTAGAATTTTAGATCTTGGGTTAATGGTTATTTGAGCTTCTCATCTTACACTGAGTCAGGAAACAAGCATCCTATAAAGAAAAGGCCCAGGTCATGGAGTAAGCATATAAAAGTGTCAATTTTACAGAGTTCTGTAATTCTCCCAGTATAAGACTGTATTTTTTCCTACAGGTATAGCTAAATAAAGTCCTTAGAACTGCTGTGAACTTACTATTTAAAGACAAAATTTGCACTGCAGATGTTAAATAATTGTCAAATGAAAGTTTCATGGGCTTTGCAACATTCTTAAGAGATGCCAGTGAGGAAGAAGACCAGCCTGACTGAACAGAGCACTTTACTTGGAACTCAGGAAAAAAAAAGGGAGTTTATGATCTTTGGAAGAAGGGGCAGGCAACTCAGGAGGACTACAAAGATGTTGTGAGGTTATGCAGGGAGAAGATTAGAGGGGCCAAAGCCCAACCAGAACTTAATTTGGCTACTGCCATAAAGAACAAATAAAATATTTCTAATTAATACATTAACAACAAAAGGAGAGCCAAGGAGAATCTGCATTCTTGTTGGATGTGGGGGTAAACATAGTGACCAAGGATAAGGAAAAGACTGAGGTACTTAACGCCTTCTTTGCCTCAGTCTTTAACAGTAACACCAGTTATTCTCTGGGTGCCCAGCCCCCTGAGCTGGAATACAGGGATGGGGAGCACAGTGAAGCCCCCATAATGCCAGGGGAAATGTTTAGCGACCTGCTACAAGACTTAGGCACACACAAATCTATGGGGCCAAATGGGATCTACCCAAAGGAACTGAGGGATCTGGCAGAAGTGCTCACCAAGCCACTTTCCATCATTTATCAGCAGTCCTGGCTACCCAGGGAGGTCCCAGCTGACTGGAGGTTAGCAAATGTGATGCCCATCCACAAGAAGGACTGGAAGGAGGGACTGGAGAACTACAGGCCTGTCAGTCTGACCTTGGTGCCAGAGAAGGTTAAGGAGCAGATCATCCTGAGTTCCATCAAGTGGCACATACAGGACAACCAGGTGATCAGGCCCAGTCAACATGGATTTATGAAAGGCAGGTCCTGCTTGACTAACTTGATCTCCTTCTCTGACAAGGTGACTACTTGGTGGATGAGGGAAAGGTTGTGGCGTTGTCTACATAGACTTTAGTAAAGCCTTTGACACCATTTCCCACAGCATTCTCCTGGAGAAACTGGCTGTTTATGGCTTGGATGGGTGTACTCTATGCTGGGTAAAAAACTGTCTGGATGGCTGGGCTCAAAGAGTTGTGGTGAACGGAGCTAAATCCAGTTGGCGGCCAGTCACAAGTGGTATTCCCTAGGGGTCAGTATTGGGGCCAATTCTGTTTAATATCTTTATCAATGGTCTGGACGAGGGGATCAAGTACGCCTTCAGTAAGTTTGCTGATGACACCAAATTTTGTGGGAGTGTTGATCTGTTTGAGGGTAGTATGGGTCTACAGAGATATCTGGGCAGGTTGGATTGATGGGCCAGTGGTGCGATGTTTAACAAGGCTGAGTCTATGTGACGCTACAGGTTTGGGGAGGAGTGGCTGGAAAGCTGCCTGGTGGAAAGGACCTGGGGGTCTTGGTTGACAGCTGGCTGAATATAAGCCAGCAGTGTTCCCAGGTGGCCAAGAAGACCAAGAGCATCCTTGTGTCTATCAGAAATAGTGTGGTGAGCAGGACTTGGGAAGTGATTGTCCCCCTCTACTCTGCACTGGTGAGGCCCCACCTCAAGTACTGTGTTCGGTTTTGGGCGCCTCACTACAAGAAAGACATTGAGGTACTGGAGGTGTCCAAAGAAGAGCAACAAAGCTGGTGAGGGGTCTAGAGCACAAGTCTTATGAGGAGCAGCGGATGGAACTGTGGTTGTTTAGTCTGGAGAAAAGGAAGCTGAGGGGAGACCTTATTGCTCTCTACAACTACCTGAAAAGAGGTTGCAACAAGGTGGGGGTCGGTCTCTTCTCCCAAGCAACAAGCAATAGGACAAGAGGAAATGACCTCAAGTTGCACCAGGGAAGGTTTAGATTGGGTATTATGAAACATTTCTTCATCAAAAGGGTTGTCAAGCATTGGAACAGGCTGCCTAAGGAAGTGGTTGAGTCACCATCCTTCGTTATGTTGATGTGGCACTTAGGGACAGGGTTTAATGGTGGACTTGATGATCTTAAATGTCTTTCCCAACCTAATCGATTCTATAATTCTATGAATTTTCCCCTTCCTCAAAGTTATTAATTAGAAGAAATATGATCATGTATCATACATTAATGGACATACACTCCAAGAGTATGCATCTGGAATACTAAACAATAATGAAAGTGATGTGACTATCAGAGCTTAGCCTTTACAATCTAATCCATGCCTTGCAGGAAAGAACTGCAGTTAACACAAGATTTAATGTCTAAACAATGTACTGCTCATGAAGGCTGTTAGCTGATTGCTGTGGTGAGTGAACCCATTTGTTTACTTCCTCTGCAGAAGCTGAGCAAGCTATCCATACTGCACCTCGTCAGTGTGTTTATCACACTCCAGAAGCAGGGACACCCAACAGAGTAGAAGGGAAGTTCAATTTCCATGGCAGCAGCAGTTTTGGCCCCTTCTTTTTAGTATACTGATAAGCATAAAATCTCAGAGAGGTTGTGATGCCAGAATTAAAACTCACTGAATTCCTTAACATCCTGGTAAAAGAGCAGAATATTCCTTTAAATATCTGCTAAGGTGAGCAAATTTTCCTTAGAGAAGGCCCGGTGTAGGTAACAATAGTAGTGAGACATCTCATATTTCTAAATTTCAAAGTGATTGCTTAGATTTTGGGGCCAGAATTGAACTTCAAGTCATATGTAATTCAGACTGCATAACATTTTTATTATTCTTGTATGAAGTCCAGGAACTTCTAAGTGCAAAGCCTGTAACTCTACATGTTCAGAATTCATATAAAATATGTACTTCTTTGAGCTCTGTACAAGATTGATGTATAAACCTTAGTTCCTCTGTGGTCTATATAGTTGTCATGCATATTGTTACTCAGATGGGGATCTACAATATCATCTTCCATCAAGACAAAGAGTCTTGAGTTGCAAGCCAGACAATTTATCTCTTCACTTTAGTTTGTTCTGATGGCTAATCATACTCACAGTTAAAAGTTTTTTTTTCCTCATTTGAATATGACTTTGAGTCATTACTTTTGTTATGCTTTCTCAACTAGATCAACAAGTCCTTTAAAAAAGAAAAATTTTCATATGGTGAAGACTTGCTCCATCTCCACAAGGCTTTAGGGCTAAGTGAATAGAGCTTCAAAAAAATCTATCTTTAAAATAAGGGTTTTTTTGCAGCCCTTTAATTCATGGTTTGTTTCTTCTTATTCTTTATTTCTTTCTATATATGAGTCTTATAACTTAATTTCTTTATTCCATTTATGTCTCGTCAATGTTTTTAAAAAAGGTAAAAACACTTTCCCCTCTTTATTGTGGTTCTGTTTATACTCCAGAATACCTTATATCCTTGGCTGGTCTGTATTCTTGCTGTGCCATATCCACATTGCAGATCAGTATTGTGTCCTCTTGTATGAATTATAGCTGAATTAATTTTTTTTTTATTTACTTTTACATCAGTAGTCCAGAATTTAAAATAATGTCAAAATTAATGTTAAACTTAAAGAAGTTCCTAAGATATATCCAATCTATTAATTTGTACTGAACACTACTTTTTACTGTCTGCCAGTTAGTCAGTTCTTAATCCCTTTTTCAAGGGATTGTGAAAATTACGTGTTAATTTTTTTAAGTCTGTGCAATGTTAAGTCATGCCTTTGTAACATCTAAGTATATTACACCTGCAGTTACCTCTGTCAGTTAAACTTGCAATCTCATCAAAAAATGAAATCAGTTTTGTTTGATAAGACCTGTCCTCCATAACATGATTTTGATTGCATTTTTATTCCTCTTAATTTAATTATATATTGATTGAAACATGTCAGCTTTCCATTCTTTTGCTCAAGGATTCTAACATGGTAATCAATCTACACTTTAGCTGGGTAATCCTGCTGTCTCCATTGGCACACCGTTAACCTTCTTATCTTCAGAAATGACACCTCTATTCTATTATTGATTAAAAATAAATAGCAGGAAGCTGGAAAGAATGCCAGCCAAACCTTTAAGACTCTTGAGTTCGTTCAGGTTATCCAGACCTGCTAATTTAAAAGGATCTTTACAAAGAAAGAAATAAATGTGAAGAATGCCATTCAGATTACTAGTTTCCCTTGCTTAAACAATGTGATATTAGGGACTTTGGTTAGGTTCCCTTCTTTCACAGAAAACATTAGGTTTATGGACAAACCATGATCACACATGATTACCATGAGCACAGCAGGCATTTCCAATGTTCAGAGTTTCAAGCCATGTGTTTCCAGCTAGTCCCAGCTCTCCCTCTTACTTTCCTGTGAGGGACACACTACAAATGCTTCTCTACAGTATGTGTTTTCTATTTATGATGCATAGAAATGAACTTGAAGTCCATAAAATGTTCAAAACTCTTATTAACAACATGAATTATTTTTTCTAGATAGTTATTGCTCAGATCATCCTGTAACCAATGCTCTGGATGAGGCTTCCAATGTTCTGGCCAACTGACTCCATAAGGCAGAAAAATTTCCTTTTCCAGGTTGGCTGCATGAAAAGTAATACCTCTTCCCAGCAGCTCCTAGTCTATCATCACTGAGAGAGAGAAAGACAATGGGAGACATAGAGAGTGAGAGACTGAGTGTAGTTGGTTTGGTCTGAAAGAGTTTAGGAGATCCGCTTGCTTTCTTTACAGACAGTCTACTCTGATCATATCTCCCTAGTACTCTAAATATCACTAATGTATTCAGACTCTTTCCCCATTTTACCACTACAATCATCACCACAGTGAAAAACCCTACTGGTAGTAGAGGAACTGTTGTGTCCTGAAGGCAGCTAAGCACATCTGAGGGAGAAAGGCTCAAATGTCCCAACAGGAGCAACAAAGCTATCTATAAGGATCATACCTGATACATTAAAAAAATGTGGGTTTATGAATAAATCTGTATGCACCTGAGGATGCAACCATCTATCCTACATTAGGAATGTATCCATTCATCACTTATTTTTCCGTATGTCACTATAAGGAATGCTATCCCATGAAGGGAATGATAATATATCACTTTTTCATCTGAAAAGTTTGTAGGAGATCACTTCTCACCCAGCCTGAGAAAAAAGATATTTAAAGTTGCTAGCAAAGAACTTGAACCTGATAGTGTAAATGCCGTAAGCAGGCAAAAGAAGTGCTCTAAACCTATCAGGAAAAAAAAACTTCCAGAAATTTCCTTGTGAAATTAGTAGGAAAATATTAATCATTGGACATGAAATTAATTCCAGAAAAGTAGTCGAAGATTCATTAGAAATAGATATGTCAGTATTCTTCTAGCTACAGTTCTACAGAGTTGTTACAATACTGTGGCTTTTTAGCTTTGAAAATCAGTTAAGGCTAATATTATAATTTCTGCTTAGTATTTGTATCCATCAGAGCACCACGTCGTGGTGCTCATCCATTTAGCAATGGCATTACAAATGGTACTAGCACTACTGAAAAAAACCCCAGACATTCAAAACATGAGTCCTTCTGGAAAAAGACATATTTTAACCCTAAGAGTACCCATATTTCTTAAGTTTCACCATTGCGTTAATCCTCCATTTCTGTCACATTAAAAAAATATTCACTTCACGTCTGTTTTTAAAAAACAGTTGGCATGAAAGCTTAAGTTTATTAAGTACTTCACCCCAAACCATTGATTACCCTCCAAATCTTATGTTATTCTAGAAAGCAGCATGTGTATCATCTAGCTGAGAAAAATACTAAAATTAAAATGTGCTCCAGGCATACCGCTTAGTTTTCTATCTTAATGAAATAAGAAACTGTGAGCCACTGAAATTAATTCTTCCGTCAGGATTATTGTGTGGTTCACAGTTCTGAATACAAATAGATGTGAGATCAATAAGCTTTTACCATTTATAGCCCTTAAAATTTATATCCAAATCTCAGAAATCGGAGTGTAATACCACAGAATAAAACTGCTCAATAAGAAACATGCTGAGCTGGGGACAGTATCTGAAGAGCAGAGAAAGTACGTCAGCCCAAATTTCTGGTAACGTAAGGTTAATAAAAAGAAGAATTCTTTAGCTCTGATAGGGAGGAATTACACTGGGCCACTTTCAGAGGCTTTCTGATGAGTAAGATGACTTTTGCCAATGTTTTTAGTTGCCTTTCAGAGTGACCTAGATTGGCTAGATGTGATCTTGCTCTCCAGCTAACAAAACTGTCCTATCACAGAAGCAACAGAAGCTCCTGGCTTTCAGCTCCCATTAAATTCATACTGCAGAAGGAGACCCTGCTTCTTACAGATTTTCGCTAGCTCCTGTTGTGTGGGAACTCAGTAGGAACTGGAGGTCATGAGCACGCCCTTGGCCACAGTCCTTGTATTTTGGAACCACACCTTACAGGTCCCCAGTGCTTTGAGCAAAGAAAAATATTAATAATGTTAGTAAAAAAAAGATGATACAG
Organism: Ibidorhyncha struthersii; assembly: GCA_013398815.1. NCBI lineage: Eukaryota > Metazoa > Chordata > Aves > Charadriiformes > Charadriidae > Ibidorhyncha > Ibidorhyncha struthersii. Next base: position 296,641 of record VZSZ01003088.1, on the reverse strand, counting down.
ACTAAATTAGAATGAAACTAAAATGGAGCCTTAGAAAGGAGAGCATTAAATTAAGAAAGAAGCACTACTTCAGGTGCAATCTAGTGAAGCTGAGTTATTCATTGCCTCAGAAGTTTAAAGGAATGAGAAATACTGGTGGATTTTTAAATGGACTGTAGGAGTATCAATTGCTTTTGTGAGTATCAATTGCTTTTGAGAATTACGCAATATTTGAGGAGATACAATTTATTAACTTGCAGAGACAAATAAAAGAACATTTTTATGCCACGTTTATTGGTGTGCAATTAACTAGGATGCTTTTGCCACCTTTCTTTAATGCAGCAAGTATGGTTCTTATAATACAATACTGGGCCTCATTTGTGGAATACTCTACCACAACTGCAGTTTGCTTCTCAGAGTTTATCTTGATGACATAGTTAATCTTTATTTCACTCCTAATTTGGGATCCAGCCACACATAAGAACCCCAGAGTGAAGCAGAGCTATTTTCTTGCTTTCATGAGTTCACCGGGAAATGTACATACCCACTCAATTTATCACAAGTCATCAGTGGCTAAAATAGAACATTTTTTTCTTTTCCAGAAAATTGTTAAACTGCATCACAATGAACTCAGACATTCCCATGGGTTTTCATGCCATGATCCTTCCCTTCCTCTGTGGGGATGATTTCCCACTGTGTCTTTATCTCCTGCTGTTTTTTAGAGGTGTCTATTCTAGCACTTCTTGAAGTGTTGGAAAAGGGCCAGCGTTTTGAACAAAAGAGTTAAAACTACAAATAATCATATCACGCAAAGTAAACTCATGAGAAACTAGTTCCTTTCACACCTTAAACGACCAATTGTTTTCTGACCAAAATGCATTTTTTTCATGTTAACAGCATCTCTTTAAAGTTCCTTTTCATTTTTGGAGTGTCCCTTTGATTTAAATTACAGCTGCATATCATATTACAGGGGCAATATTTACTTTCTTTCTTATTAATCGTTACCCAAATTCTTTGTCAGATATTTAAAACAATATGTATTTCCTCTAATCTGTGAATACAAGCTAAATATTTTTATTTATTAACTGCTAGGCTGCATCCAGTAATGAGGTAGCTCCATCTGCTTCAGGTTTGGGTAGACTTATGGCTGTCATCTGTGACAGCTCAATTCTGTGTGCTGATTGCTTTAGAATTTTGCAGCAATGCAGTTTTGTCATTCCATTTTCCTTAATAAGGTTGATAGAATTTGTAATTACTGATGGGCTCTGCCCGTTCTGTCTTCTTTATAATGTGCTGAGCTCATGTAAAATCTAAAAATATAGAGAACCATGAAACCATGTTTATAAACATTCTTTGTCTACATAATGGTTAATATATTTGCTTTGATTTTAATTTTTTTATCACTTTAATTTTGCGAGGACCATGCCTTTTCTATCAATTAATGTTTTGAAACGGATCACCTATGAATGTGTGAGGAACACACTTTAAACCAACAGGAATAAAACTGCTGTAATTAAACTAACAGGGGAAAGCCAGAAATTTGAATGAAACTCTTTCATTTTCTAAAACAAAAAGCTCAGTCAAGTTGTATCCTGTAAACCCCCACTGTTTGTGACTGGAAAAGCTGTTGAAGATACCTCTTCAAAGGCAGCAGCACATTTCTCATCTTCAGGTGCAGAAGCAACATAAAACCAATTCTAGAACAGGAGGAAAATATGTTAGATATAGAAATTAGGTCACTGAGCTGGTTCCAGCATGGCTTTACATCTCAGCAATGTGGCCACAGAAGATTAAACACCAAATCACACCACATAATTCTTTACCAGTGTCACCTTATCATTCTATTAATTCAACATATAAGAGATAATTTTAAATTAATTTCTTTTTCAGCTTTTGTGCAAATGCCAGAGAAAAATAAAAGATGACCTTGAAATTCATTGAAACTCATGGTTAGAGGCTCAGGCCAAGTTAGAAAAAGAACTTTTTGCATGTGACCTAATACACTGGATGTATAGATTAGTTTCAGAAAAAATAGTCGTCAGGGGTTTATGTTATTCTTAGGTTTTATATACAGCTAATCACTGGACAGAACAGTTAAGGAACTCTACAGGAACTCTAAATAAATGATAGAATATTTTGTATATTTGTCTTCTTTACAGAATTACTCCAAAACTCAAGAGTTCTTTATTGTTTTTTAGGGTTGGTCAAAAGGGGAACTTTTCAGAATGTTTAGAGCTCTTTTTCTATTAAATCAAATGTTTCTTTCCCATATGAAGTTTCACAGTTTAGCTGTGTGTTTTTTCTTATTCTTTTAAGGTTATATGCAAAGACACATTTGATTTTATGAAATCATCCTGGAGAAGAAAATATAAACTCTATGATAGGATTAACTTCTTCATGAAATGTCCATGGTAAAAAAAAATTATCAATACAAATTGTGAAACTCAATCACAACACTTATCCCTAAACTCACTTGTATTTCAAGAAAATTTCTTACAAAAATGAAGAATATATTTTTTAATAATCTTTAAAATATTCACACAGTCTACCAGTTTTTCATGTCTTTATGCTTCCATTTATTCTAGTAGTACTAACAGAATCACAGAATCACAGAATAGTCAGGGTTGGAAGGGACCTCTGGAGATCATCTAGTCCGCCCCCCCAGCCAGAGCAGGGTCACCTACAACAGGTTGCAACTCCTCATAATTTCTGATATGCTCATCCTGCTAGATATCCCCAGTAGTCTGTAGAGCTCACTGAACTGCAATAGCTTCCTCCTTGCAAAGCTAGATCCTGTAGCCCTATTTGTATCTCCTTTTTCTCTCATAATGTTGATAATCAGAATTCCATTAATTTAGCTTTCTTTAAGGCTTATCATGTGAAGTTTTGTCACGTGAATTTTTCTACTGTGAGACAAAAAGCAGCCTTTGTCTTTGCAGCCTCAGGTGTTCTGTGGCTGAACAAGAAGCTATTGTGGTAACTCCTCATGGTGGCTTTTCTGCAGGCAGATTTTCAGGACGTGATGTTCTCTGAGACAAAGCTAAATGCAGCTGACATTTCATCACAGCTGAGAAAGTTGTGGGGGAGGTTTGGCCTGACTGAGGGTTTACTTTGGCTGAAGCATGAGTTCTGTGGAAAGCTGAGCTCTGATTACTCACAATCTATTGACCTGTGACTGCATGATGGATATGAAGCATCGGCATCTAAGTTTTGCATATTGGAAGAAGAACAATAGTACATGCCTCCTATGTCATGTTCTAACAAGTAATACTTGCCCATTCCTTCTGTTTCTCATCATTTTTCTCCTCTGCTTGTGAGTATTTATGTCAAGGAGCACAAAGACCTGTAAAGTACTGAGGCCAGGATTCTCAGAGGACTAAATGCACTGCTTGAACTTCACAGGGGCAGGAGTAGCCAAAGCTGGTCTTCATGACAGAAATCTCTGCTAGCATGACAAAAAAGTTTCTTGCTTCAGTGCATGATGTCCTTTTCTTAAAAGGCCTATGTGTTACTTTCTTTTATTGCAAAAATGAGTTTAATTATTACTCGTCACCAAAAGGCAACATGGCATCTGTATTTAATCTTCAGCACTGACAGGTAGAGATACTTAGAAATGTCTTACAGCAAAGTGTAGAATGTATCAAGGTAAAAAACTGAACATATTAAATGAGAAGTCAGCCTAAGTTTAATTAATTAAGCTCTCAGTTTAGTGCCTTTATCACTTTTTTCTTTGTTAGTCTTTATACAAGGACATTATCTGAAAGAGGACGTTGCATTGTATTTTTCCTAATTTAAGTGAGATAATGTTAATTAGATCTGTCTGAAAAATAGGGTGGATGTTTATTAATACTTTCTGAGCATTTCTTTTAGATTTTTCAGTGAAGAATCAAAACAAATGTGAATGTTAGTTCCAACAATAGTGAAGAATATAGCTTCAGGTTACTGGCTACTGTTGGAAAGACTCCTGGAATTTGTTTTTTTCTTTTCAGCAACAATTTTTAAATGAATATTGTCCTTACATAGACACTAAACAGGCAGACATGAGAAGAGAACACCTGCTTTCTACTCTATGGCATGTGCAACTGTTGAGTTAGTGTCATATTCTCATCCTACCAATACGCCTACTGTCTGTTAATAAGGGACAATGCCTATAGCTGATAGAGCTGCTGAGACAGACTCATTTGCTGCTTTCTTTTTCTGCTAAGACTAGCAGATATGGTCACAATTAGTGTCATTTAAATTTTCATTTCTATTGGTACAGATGTTTTATGACAGTGCATTTAAATAGTCACTTCTATCACATTTTAAAGCTACATTTACACATAGTATATTTATATTAGGCCAAGTGAATCCACTGAAGGGTGAAGAGTGTCAATAAGAAGAAAATAAAATGTGCATTTACTTCTGTATCTATACATGTCTACAGTTATATGTGTGCGTTACATTTTGTAGCTCCTTAGGCATGTCATAACATAAATTTCCCCCTCTTTTTTGAATAGAATTAAAAGATGTTCTTATATAAACATATAGCATTTAAATTAAGGGAAGAGCACTAAGTGACAAAAGCACTAACAGTGCCAACAATGCAAAGTACATTGCTATGCACAGAGTACTTTGTTATTACAAGGTTGTGCCACAAAGCCTCAGCCATTGTTGAAGCTGAAGACCACACAGACTTGCCCTCCGAGCAGCTGTACTGGTTTTGGCTGCAATAGAGTTAATTTTCTTCATAGTAGCTAGTATGGTGCTGTGTTTTGGATTTGTGACCAAAGTTGATAACGTTGTGAGGTTTTAGCTATGGCTGAACAGTGCTTACACAGCATGAAGGTCTTTCCTGTTTCTCACGCTGTCCAGCCAGACAATAGATTAAAGGTTGTGCGTTAGGCTGGGAGATGACACAGCCAGGCAGATGACCAGAACTAACCAAAGACATACTCCATGCCATAAAGAACAAGGAAGGGGGGATGTTTAGATTTATGGCATTTGTCTTCCCAAGTCCCCGTTATGTGTCATGGAGCTTTCCTGGGGATGGCTCTAAACACCTGCCCGCCCGTGGGAAGTACAGAATCACAGAATCACAGAACAGTCAGGGTTGGAAGGGACCTCTGGAGATCATCTAGTCCAACCCCCCCGCCAGAGCAGGGTCACCTACAACAGGTTGCACAGGACACCGTCCAGGCGGGTTTTGAATGTCTCCAGAGTGGGAGACTCCACAACCTCTCTGGGCAGCCTGTTCCAGTGCTCCACCACCCTCAAAGTAAAGAAGTTCCTCCTCATGTTAAGATGGAACTTTCTATGTTCAAGTTTGTGCCCATTACCCCTCGTCCTATCAATGGGCACCACTGAAAAAAGACTGCTCCCATCCACCTGGCATCCTCCCTTCAAGTATTTGAAAGCATTAACAAGATCAGTGAATGAATTCTGTGTTTTCCTTTACTTGCACATGCAATTTTTGCTTTACCTATTAAACTGCCTTTATATGGACTCACGAGTTTTTCCACTTTACCATACCAGTTCTCTCCCCCATCCCACCAGGAGGGAGCGAGTGAGAGGCTGTGTGGGGCAGAGCTGCCTACTGGGGTTAAACTGTAACTAAACTTATATGCAAAGTCTTTGTCCACCATGCTAATCCACAAAGGTGGATTTTCAAGCCTCTGTGAAGCCTGTTGGATAGATTCTTTCTTTCCGTATGTTCGGATGGCACTGTGATCAGAGTGATGGAAGAAAGAAATAGAGTATAATGTATTCTCTCTGCATAAACAAAGGATGTCATTATAGTGTGCTGTCATTCTACCAAGTTAGCACTTCAGAAACACAGCACAACTTTTTTAAAAAGTGTGGTTTAAATGCTAATATGAACCTATAGTGAAAGCTGTGCAACTTCTGCACCTTGAGACTACTTTTGCCTATGCATTGTACCAGAAGTACTCTACCCCACCAGAATGTCCTGTTTTCTTAACAGTTTATGATGTTTTAATCTCCACTTCTCTCAAATCCTCTGCCTTTCCCTTTATAATCACTCTGCATAATGAAAAGTCCATGTATTAAGAAAGCATGCTGGGGTTTTCAAGCCAAGTCTCCACTCAAACTAACCAGTCTTTAAATCTTATTATGTACAACAGAGAATATTGAATTCACTCCTTTCAGTAAGGCTTTATTATACGGTATGAGGCTGAACCAGATTATATCATTGACAGCTGCATAATATAAATGGAAAGGAGTTGCTGTGTGTAGTGGGAAAAACTAGAAGCAGAATCAGAAATGTCTTTGCTTTATTTTGATCATTGAAGCTGTGCCAATTTATGCTATTCAGTAGTGAGGTGATTTGCTAAAAACAATCATTTAATATTCACAAGAATTACAATTATACTTAGGTTAAAGAAAGAGTGAGAAAGCTAAGTATCTTGCAGAGATTCCATTGGAAACTGCAGCATTGGAAACTGTTTTGTTTTTCTATAAGCTTATTCACGTGTTCACATTCTGCATATCCCCGAAGGGTAAATTTGTATCCTGGCTCATGAGTCTTTCTTGGTCAACAAGTGGATTATCCTTCACCAAGCAGATGATCTTCCTGCTGGACTCAAAACTACTGGAGAGATTTTCTGTTCTTTCATCTGTCTATGAATATTTATTACTCTACTAGGTGAGTCTAATAAGAGTCTGATTTAAAACCATTGAACTCCAAAGGAGTCTTTCAGATTATTTTAATGGGATTTGATGCTGACCCTAAGACTTTATGTCAGTAGATGGTACTGAGAGCTGTAAGCATTCTGAAGAGATGGGGAATGAACAAAAAGGATCAGAGCCTGGTTTGCATGTATAAAGAAGCTGGATGTCTCAGGTTACATTAAGAGGTTTTTATTTAGCTGCTATATCAACTATTTGACAAATGAAGCTGACTTTAGTGTCTTACTCATGGGGTGTCAGAACGCTGCTAATTTCTGTATTTTTCACTAGCCTACATTCTGTTTGATACCCACAAGAAAAACAAGATCGTACTGTGCTGCAAATGGTAGGGAGATAATTGTAGGAATAGCTGCCTACATTGTGATTTGAAGACTGTTCCCCAAAATAATGGAAGAAAATACATAGCAGAGGTTTATAAAGATAAAAATAAAGACAAAGTACCTCTTGAAGTAAGGTATGCATGTCTTTTATATATATGTGTGCATATATATCTCTTACATTTTAGCTGAGAGGCACTGAAAGTTTGTTATTCATATATGAATACACATAATAGTATCTATCTCTCTATGCATTTAACTTTAAGTGAGAATACTAAATATTTTGCAATAATTTCAGTGGAAACTGCTTTCCATGTATATATATGTATCCAAAGAGTTACAGCCAATAGATCAATGTCCAAATGGAAACCTGTAACGAGTGGTGTCCCTCAAAGCTCCGTACTGGGACCAACACTATTTAGTATCTTCATCAATGACATAGATAGTTAGAATAAGTGCACCCTTAGCAAGTTTGCAGATGACACCAAGCTGAGTGGTGCAGTTGATATGCTTGAGGGAAAGGATACCATCCAGAAGGACCTTGACAGGCCTGAGAAGTGGGCCTATGTGAACCTCATGAAGTTCGACAAGACCAAGTGCAAGGTCCTGCACCTCGGTCACAGCAATCCCCAATATCAGTACAGACTTGGGGATGAACTGACTGAGAACAGCCCTGCACAGAAGAACTTGGTGATACTGGTTGATGAGAAACTGGATATGAGCTGGCAATGTATGCCTGCAGCCCAGAGAGAAAATTGTACCCTGGGCTGCATAAAGAGAAGAGGAGGCAGCAAGTTAAGGGAGCTGATTCTCCCCCTCTGCTCTTGTGAGACCCCACCTGGAATACTACGTCCAGCTCTGAAGCCCTCAGTACAAGAAAGACATGGGCCTGTTAGAGTGTGTACAGAGGAGGGCCACGAAAATGATCAGAGAACTGGAGCACCTCTCTTATGAAGAAAGGGTGAGAGTTGAGGATGTTTAGCCTGCAGAAAAGAAATCTCTGGGGAGACCTTATTGTGGCCTGCCGATACTTAAAGGGGGCTTATAAGAAAGATGGAGAAAAACTTTTTACCAAGGCCTGTAGTGACAGGACAAGGGTGAATGGTTTTAAACTGAAAGAGGGTAGATTTAGACTGGACAGGAAGAAATTTTTTATGATAAGGGTGGTGAGGTACTGGAACAGGTTGCCCAGAGAAGTTGTGGATGCCCCGTTATTAGAAGGGTTCAGGGTCAGGTTGGATGGGGCTTAGAGTAACCTGGTGTAGTGAGAGATGTCCCTGCCCATGGCAGGGGTGTTGCACTGGGTCATCTCTGAAGGTCCCTTCCAACCCAAACCATTCTATAATTCTATGATTCTCTCATTCTATGACTCACTCTACAATACATATCATATATAAAAAATAATTTTCAGAGGCTTATCAGACCCTTTATGAATTTTCGCATTCTTTGCGATTTGTCCTTCTCTTACTATAAATGCAGCTAATTCTGAAGTAAGGGACAGAGGAGTGATTGCCACGATGACTAGTGGAAAGTAGGTGTACCCAGATGTACATCTGTGTGAAACTGTGGTAAACACTTCTAGCCTCCTGGTTTCTGAGTAGATAAGTGTAATTTCTGCCCTGGCAAAGTTGTATTTTATTTTTGTTAGGAAATAAATATTGCAAACATTATGGACATAAGATGATTATTATTACTGAGCTGATTTCTCAGTATCCACTGCATCTCAGCTATCACTGGCATGCAGTTCTAGCTCTGTCTGTCTCTGCTGTAAACCTGCTGGCTTTTGTCATAACAGGAAGTAATATAATGGCAAAACACATTGCAATATGATTGCTGAACAACCATTAGGTCTTCCTGGTGAATGCTAAAGTGTTCAGTTTCAGTGTTTTGACAAAAGAAGATTTTAATTTCTGTTGATGTTTGGTGTGAAGAATGGAAGCATGAAACTTAGCCTTACAATGCAAAAACTTAGCTGAGCAAGACCCTTAACTGAGAATCATTGGCAGCTTTGGCCTTTATTCCAAAGCAAAATTCTACCTGAAATACACGATAATTAGATTCATTTGTAATACTTGTTCGGTGGTATATTATTTTCATTTCTTTTTCCAAAGTCAAGTGGCAATATTCAGCCTTTTATTAGTACAAACTTCCATAGGTCATGTATAATTTCCTGTTTGTCCTAAATATCACATGCATAGTTTATCCTGTGAGTAGTCTCAAAAGACTTATGTGATGATTGTTGTCCAGTCTTCTGGGGCTTATTGGATGCATCAACCAACATCGCCTCTCACCTTACTAATTTAGGTAAAAATTGAACTCTGATTTTTACATGAAAAAAGAAATTAAGATGTGTAGTTAAATCTTAGATCCACTCAGGGGGACAACAGTGATTAGCCTTGGCAGGAGATGCTTGCTGTTTCCTCCTGACACAGATGACATGTCAATTACCTACTGACCCTACAAATGGAAAATGTAAGATTACACTTATGCATGATGGGATGGCGTGCACTGCTGCCAGTGCATGGGAAGGTGAAGAGCTATTTTCAATGTCTACTGCATTTCTTTGATGTTTGCAGAGATATAAAGAGATCAGCAAACAAAGTATTTAGGACATGCTTCTATTTTTAAAATGTACTCTATAGAATTAAAGTGTTCTATTTGATCATACCACTGAACTCAGGATTTGGAGTGGAGATAAAGAGAGCCAGTAAACATAAAACTGGATTCTGTTTAGCATCCAGATTCAAAGAAGTGGTGCTCTGTGTTGGAAACCTAATAACATTGAATATGCCCTGGTAGAATTATCAGAACATTACCAAGCAGCTGATGTGAATAACCTCAGTTCAAGTATTCTGAGAATTTAAGAATAAGAAGAATCAGTTCATTTGGTAAGATCTTCCCTGTATCACCTGCCATTAGACTTTGCACAACTCCTGTACTGTAATTAGCACTTTAGCACAAATTTTGGCCATAACACTTTATGGAATGTATGAATTTGGGCTGAATCAGTGAAATCCATTGAACATAATTTATTTTTCGCCGGTTAAAAAAGAGTGAGTGTTCTATGTAGTCTTTACAATGTTTCATGAACTATGGCTCTGTATGTATCAGAAAGTATGGAATATGAGTTACAGTAGATTTAAAAAATATTTTTAACACACAAGACCTGTATTTTTTCCTAAGATAAACAAAAACCCCATGTTTAGACTGGAATTAAGGATTGACAGAGTTCATTGTTAATTTTATCTTTACAGTCATTATTTTCATAATATTCAAAAGTACTTTGTAAACAAGAATTTAAATGTTTGACAAAATAAATTTAAGTATGCTAAAAGAATAAATAAAATATATACCAATAACTGAACTTCTGTCTTGCATTTTTGCATTTATTGTTTACTTTTAAATTCAAGATACTTTAAACTAAATATTTTTTTCCCTTCAGGTTGTCACTGAAAGACAGTGCTAAAGTGTCTCATGTGGCCTAAATATTTGATCATGTCAAATGACGATATGTTATAGTTTCACATACAAGTAATTAAATGCCTGAATTAAATAAAAAAAAACAAAGAAAGTGTTAAAAATGTGTGATTACACAATGCCTCTGTAATATGTATAGATATCAAACTGGGTTATGGCTGCTGTGATCATAGAAGACCTTACAGTCAAAAGATGTAGTTATTCCTTGTTAAGATTTCTTGTCAGGACAGAGGATTTTGTAATGATCTAGGAAAAAAATTACCCTTTTTATTCCTATATTAAGGCAAAAATTGACACGTTAAGAATTTTTTGAAATAAAAAAATAAAATTAAAAAATCTTAAATCTGAAACAACTTCATTTCAGATTCCTTAAGAATCTGTCTACATAAAAATCATAGGTTGCTTACCTCTATACTTTCTATATGAGCTGGGCTGCTTGCTCAGATTGCATTTCCCTTACAGTTAGATGACCATGGAAGCCCACTGTAGAACTGCGGCTGGAGTGGAATCATTAGGATTTCACTACGTGTTGTTTGAAGAAGGTACATATGTTCTGTGGTATATAGTTTATGCTTGCATTTTCCAGAGTGTGGTGGGTTGACTTTGGCTGGCTGCCAGGTGCCCACTAAGCCACTCTATCACTTCTCCTCCTTAACAGGACAGAGGGACATAATATGATGGAAAACATCTTGGGTTGAGCTAAGGACAGGTAGGTCGTTTACCAGTTACTGTCAGGGGCAAAACAGATTTGACTGGGGAAAATGATTTAATTTATTGCCAATGAATAACTGAGTAGGATAATGAGAAACAAGAACAAATCTAAAACCACCTTGCCCTGACCTCTCCCTTCTTTCCTGGCTCATCTTCACTCCCATCTTCTCTACCTCCTCCCCGCAAAGAGTGCAGGGGAACGGGAAATGGGGGTTGTGGTTAGTTCATAACGTGTTGTCTCTGCCACTCCTTTCTCCTCAGGCTCTGCCTCTGTTTCAGTGTGAGGTCCTTAATGAACTTCTCCAATGTGGGTCCTTGCCATGGGGTGCAGTTCTTCAGGAACTTCTCCAGCATAGATCCTTTACATGGGGTGCAGTCCTTTGGGTACAGATTCTTCCAGTGTGGATCCCCCACCGGGCTGCAAGTCCTGCCAGAAAACCTGCTCCAGAGTGGGTTCCTCTCCATGGGCCACTGGTCCTGCCAGAAGTTGGCTCCAATGTGGGCTGGGGGCCACATTTTCCTTCAGGATGCATCCACCTGCTCTGGCATGGGATCCTTCATGGACAGCATTATGGGAATCTGCTCCATAGTGGTCCTCCATGAGCTGCAGGGGGACAACCTGCATCACCATGGTCTTTTCCACAGGCTGCAGGGGAATCTCTGCTCTGGCTCCTGGAACACCTCCTCCCCCTCCTTCTTCACTGACCTTGGTGTTTGTAGGGCTGTTTAGAATCATAGAATCATAGAATTGTTGGGGTTGGAAGGGACCTTTAAGATCATCAGGTCCAACCATTAACCTAACCTGACAAAAGCCACTTTTAAACCTTGTCCCCAGGTACCATATCTACCCTTTTTTAAAACACCTCCAGAGATGGTGAATCCACCACCTCCCTGGGCAGCCTATTCCAATGTTGGATAACCCTTTCAGTGAAAA
>VZSZ01003088.1:223788-284117 GCA_013398815.1 Ibidorhyncha struthersii | reverse complement strand
GTGCAGGATCCAGCACTTGGTCTTGTTGAAATTCATACCTTGGCCCATCGGTCCAGCCTGTCCAGATCCCTCTGTAGAGTCATCCTACCCTCAAGCAGATCAACAGGCCTGCCTAGCTTAGTGTCATCTGAGAACTCACTGAGGGTGTATTGATCCCCTCGTCCAGGTCGTTGATAAAGATGTTAAAGAGAAGCAACCCCAGCACCGAGCCCTGGGAAACACCACTTGTGACTGGACGCCAACTGGATTTAACTCCATTTACCACCACTCTCTGGGCACGGCCATCCAGCCAGTTTTTTACCCAATGAAGAGTACACCTGTCCAGGCCATGAGCAGACAGTTTCTCCAGGAGAATGCTGCAGGAAACGGTGTCAAAAGCTTTGCTAAAATCCAGGTAGATGACATCCACAGCTTTTCCCTCATCCACTAAGCAGGTCACCTTATCAAGTTTTGGTCACATTTTCTCATTCCTCTCTCACACCTGTATTTTTTGGCTCTTTCTTAAATATATTATGAGCTCTTTCTTAAATATATTATGAGAGACGTGCCACCAGCATCACTGATAGACTTATTTTTTGTCAGTGGTAGGTCCATCTTGGAGACAGCTGGAATTGACTTTGTCCAATGTGGTGGCAGCTCCTGGTGTCTTCTCAGAGAAGCCACCCCTCCAGCTCCACACCTACTATCAAAACCTTGCCATGTCTGTAAATGCAATACACACAAATAAATAATTTTACTCTGAATGAATAGCAAAGAAAAGACTGTTTAGGGTAGTGAAAAATAAAGGTGGCTTATCTGACTCAATCACAAACTTTTAATTATAATAAGTTGTTAGTTTATTTAGCTTAACATAAAGAAAATTGTAGTGTTCTTCTACAGATATTCACAGTCCAAATTAGGTAACGGTTTAACGGGAATCCTTTGTACTATAGGTGCTCTCTTAGGCCGAGGTTTCAGAAAACAGTTGGGCACCTGAAGCTTGGAAGCTTTCTTATGAAGTTTCTAATACAGAAACTACTCACATTCCACAAGTTAATGAAGTAATAAATGATCAACCAGGTCAAGTTCAAGTATCCCGAATCTACCAGTGAAAGAACTCTCTGTAGTTGTACAGGTTGGCCTTTGAAGCTGTGCATTCTGGGGCCTTAGGTACAATAACTACACAAAAAAATATGCATGTTTCAAATTTTATGTTTCAATGTCCATTTAACAGACTGCATCTAGACCAAGGGCAATTTGTAGTCCATGACGTGTCTTGGTCTCCAAGTTTTCTGGATTAAGAGGCTGAACAGGTCATTACCAGTTTACACACATGGATTTCCTTCCCTCTGATGGGGAGCAAAGGCCTTGATTCCTATCCCAGTGTGGTGCACCGCATGTACCTGAATCATGCATTTCCTCTAATTGAGATAACGTCTTTGACATAAGACTCAGTGGATCATGCACTTAAAATCCAACAGGTGATATATTTTTTCTTCAAGCAAGATGAAAGTTGCTGATTCACTGCCCCTAGACCCGAGCTGCTCTCCATCATTTCCATTTTACTGGAAAGGTAGTGAAGCCATAGTTTCTGTGAATGAGGCTTACTTCTCAAGACAGAGTATAGCTTAAAAAAATTAAGCACGTTCTTCAGATTCATCAGGATGATTTCAAACTCCTAATAATATTATATCAACTGGCCTTAAATTCTACACTTAAGAAATGTGAAGTTTTGCAGGATGTAACAAATCACATTTTTAAGCTTTTCTGTTCATGTACTTGCATGTAGGATGTTCATAGTTCATGTAAAGGGGACTAACAATGTTTTCTAAATTAAAATAAATTAGAGTATTAACAAGGTTCAAAAAGATTGTTTTTCTCATTTTTAATTATATATATGTGTGTGTGTGTTTGTATTCAGAACATGATCCTTTATCATAAAAAGGGTCATTATTTTGCTTGGTACTGTTATTATTGCTCTGTCATTTTATATCTTTGGAAAGGTACCAATTTTTGTTCTATTTTGTTCTAATGGCATTTAATAGTCCGTTATTCTTAATTAAATATTCTGATGTCTCCTTTTAACTGCATAAGGACAAAGACATTGCCTTTAGTTACTGCTAAGTTTATTGGTATTTTTTAAAAGCTAAAGATGGTGAGCGTATTTGATGTATGTTTACTTTGTGGTGCAGATTCATTGCTATAAAAAATAAAGATGTATTCGAGTCATCATTTAAGTTCCTCTACGTGCTGTTTTCCCCCCTGCATCTTATTCTTTCAATTCACTGAAAGAAGATGAATATACTATTGAATAACACTGCAAGTCACTTTTTGTACGGTTAAAAGTGTGTAATTTCTGACCAGATTTCCGACTCCTTCGTCAAAGGTACACATTGGGACTTTAATGATGCATGAAGATGAATCCCAGTTGTAAATGCACAAACCTTCATAATATTTTAGGGAACAAATAACTAGCATTTTGGAAATGTGTGTGCATCTCACAAGCAATTTGGTTCTCCTCCTCCTTCCTGTTTTGAAGTCAATAGGCTGTGTTACATCAGCCATCTGCAGTTCCATAGACAGGTGCAGGGTCAGCATCACAGCTCCAAGCCTGGAGTTCAGACAGAGCTGAAAAAATTGCTAAGCAACTAAGAAGAATTTCCAGCATCATTAAAAAAAAAAACAACCCACCCCAGCATTCATTTCTAAAAATATGGATGCTTTTATTTGTTTTTTATACATTTCCCTGGACATGGCTTGTCCAGAGATAACAGCATATGGGCTTGCTTGCAACTTTAAACTGTGTAGGAATAATGAGAAATATATAAGGCTAACCATAAAGTGTGGGGGAAAAAAATCTAGTTAGTTTGTTGAGGACTTAGTATGCCTTGGAGGTAATAGACTATTCTACAGTATTGATTGCTTTAGAAACATGATGCTACTTTCTAATAGCTACAGACACTAACCAAAATGCTGAGGTGGTGTGATGTGCTAAACAAGTGCAGAGCAAGAGATCAGGCCAGTGAACTCTCTAAACCTTACACATTGTTGCATCTGCTCAAATTTCAGTTCTTTTTTTCCTCTCCGTTCTATTGCTTGAGTGGGCTGAACCGTTCCTACAAACTCCTCCAAGAGACCCTCAGCAACCATAATCTGTGAGATACCAAATTTGGGTACAGATGTAAAAGAAGTGAGTCCAGCAGGGAAAAAGTAATTAGGGGTGGGCTGTTTATCTGGGGAAACAAAAGTGGAGCAAGGGAGGGGGCAAGGTGGATGGGGAAAACAAGCATGCGAAACGGAGAGGAGCTGGAACAAGAGAGGCTAATCGAATGCAAGTAAGATGCTGGCTGGTATAATTCTGTGGTTGAGCCCTGTATTTTTATTAAATTCTATTCCTAACTAGTTCTGTATGACTGCACTCCATTCTGGGTATGAGTGTGTGAACCACTAGTGACCTTCAAGAGGAACTAGTCAGTAAGTAGTATGAAAGATCTGAGTGCCAGCCACTGGAGAGAGAAACTGTGGGTCTCAGGAGACCGTAGGTCTAGGAGACAGCTACTGATGGCAACCACATTGTGTGTGGGAGGGTGTGGAGGGGAACCACTTGCAGACTTCAGGCTGGACTAGCATGTAGTAGAAGGACACCAGCACCTGGAAAAACTTAAGGTCTTAAGATCTGACCCTGTAACTGGGTGAGGGGCCTGAGATCTGGGCAAAGATATTAGATGGACTTGGAGTTCTTATATATACAAGGAATTTATGAATGTGGGTGTGCCTGTAAATCCAGAGAGTGAGGGTAGGTATACGGAACCACTAGTGATCTTACACTCTAGTCTGTGTGTGTGTGTGCATGCACACGTCTATGTGTGTGTGTACCAGTGATACATACTCCACCTCACTGCTGGCTGGATCCGGTCATAGGAAACCTCTACATCCATGGGTCTTGGATGACAGATGCCCTGAGGTCTCAGAGGGACTAAAGTCATCTCTACAGGGCCAGGAAGGGGAATCCCCCTGAGTCCCAAAGTCTACCAGATCTGGCTACCTTTTGCAATAAGTTTAACATGGGTTAACATGTTAATCACGCTGAACCCTAGTTAATCTTTAGTCTCTGCTTCACCCTTAAAAGAGCTTTCAGCAGAAAAGTGCAAGATCAAGACATTGTTTTTTGATGAGAAAAACAATACAAATTTGATGTCATGACTTTTACTATCTTGTGTTAAGGCCTCTAAAACTGTAGCAATTTAGCTAGGAACAAAAAATACAAAATATATCCATCTTATTATTTCATATATACAAATTAGTACTGAAAAAACAGCTTGGTTATGCAATTTAATATATAATCAGGCCTATTTCTAAACCTCACCATCATTTGGTATTTTGCTGTTTGCTTCCACCGCAAGCCAGAAATTTAGAGTACAAAGTATCTTAGGAGGCTGCAAAGTCCAAGAGCTGAGTATAAGAAAACATGTATACATATTTTTCTTCTATGGAAGTATTTTGACAAATATGTTTGAAGTAACGTGACATATAATTGATATGTATTTACCATTCCCTGAAGGACAATTATTTTTGTTTCATTTTTCTAGAAAATTAAACAACACTGTTTTAGTTTCCCTGTTCTATGTAGACTAGTTACAAGCACACAGATGAACTTACCTTCTTCTATCCTGCACTATTACCCAGCTGTATTAAGCAATTTGCAGATAAATCATTAATCATTTCCTTTTATGTTTAGTGTAATAATATTAATCATGATTGAACAAATTGAGTAATCATATGGCTGTAATATGCAATTCCCATAGGAGCTCTGTTGTAATTTACTAATTACAACCATGACACAATATTATAGACTAAATCTAAAATTACGGTTTGCTACTTCAATAATGTTTTAATTCCCAAGCTGCAGCAGCAATACCTGACCATGAACATGCCTCCTATTTCAACATAGTCTGCAACATTGATGATGCCAGGTAAGAAAAAGGCAAATAGGTTGCAGAAGTGATGGGAGCACTAGTAACTTTGGCGTGGATAATTTCCTGAAGAATTAATGAAATAATTAACTTTTTCTGATAGTTATTAATTTACCAGGGGAAAAAAACCAACATGCTCTGGTTCTTGCTTATCAGCTGATATACAATAATTATAAAGCTGACTAAAACCCAAGCAGATTAAAGAAAATAAGCCATCACAACCTATGCCACTCTGATCACACGGATTCCTGAAAGTTTTACATCTACTTTTCGTTTCTTACTCATCCATAAGGATACGATCATAAACATCACCACTATGAGGAAGTGTAACCAAACTGAGCAGCCAGTGTTGTAAAATGAGTACAATGGGATGTTTACTTAGGTCTGTAGTCACTAAAATCATGATTCTGTCACATCACTTTTTTTGGTTTCATGTTTGCATTCAGTCTACTTTTCTACAGTCAGTGTTTTATTCCATAAGTTTTAACTGCAAAGTAATATCTTCTCTTTTCTACATATTTTGTTAATGAAAAGATACATTGTTTAATAGTTTCAGTTATAAAGTAATTAATATAATAGTATTTCACAGAACTGCACTGGAGAAAATGATTAAATGTGTAATTTTTTAGGAGAGAATCTTGTATGCAGAAAGCATATTTTAGAGGTAAATTTCAGCTGAATAGCTGACTTAATTATGGGCCACTGTGCGACTGTGTTATCTCTAGCATGTTCTGGGTCACTGAGTGGGAAGACATATTTGGACAAGACACATCTATTTACTGGGTTACCCTGCACTATTATCTGTGTCACAGAGACCAGTAACACCTCTGTCATTTAGTATGCTAATATCTGACCACTGGCTACCTGATGGCTGTTTTAGTTTTAAATTAAGATCAGAATTCAACATGTAATATACATCTGTGGCTAACCATGGGAGATTAATATAAACTGACCTCTTTCCGTCATTTACAGTGATGCTTGAGCTCCTTGAAAATGCTGGGTTTTGGGTTTCTTTCTTTTGTTTTTTTTTTGTGGTAGCAATTAACTCTTTTTTTTCCCCCAGAAGGAGCCTTTGTAGCTGCTGACACTTCATTTTCATAAAAAAGCTTGTGAATTTATGAAACAAAAACTAAAGATGAACAGACATCATAGCAACACTGAAGCAGGAGTTTTGTGAGGGCTGCCTGCTGTGTGTGCTTTTGTGTTCAGCCTAGCAGAGTTTGGAGGGGTCAAACAGCATAAAACTATGGACTTAAGGGCAGAAAATAGGACAGTAGTCAAAAAACATTGAATTCAGTGCATAATGGATGCAGTGCGCTGACAGCAATCTGTCAGCTGCAGTCCTGCTTGGAGGAGTGGTAAATACTACCAGTAGTCCTGAGTGGAGCTAGAGACTGGAAATTTGACTGCTATCAGGAACAGTGGATTCACTCAAGAGACCGACATGGTTTGGTGGTGCTTCCTTAAACCTAGAGGTCTTCTGGGCCCCTAGAGCTGTGTGAGGTGCTCAGCTGCTCATCCTCAGCAGGTATAACAGACTGTGCAAGCTGAAGAGCTGCCTCAGACTCTGAGGGTTAATCTCATTACAAAATCCACTCCTGCAACCTGGTTACCTCTTGTTTAATCTCCAGAATGGACAGGAGCCGATAGTCTTTCAGAAAGGCAAACTGAAAACTGTGCTTTCTATTATCAAATTATTCTTTGGGGTTTGTGTACGGTTTTCCTAAGGCTAAGGATTATTTTTGCATGTTCCTTTGAAAATTATTACCAGTGTATTATGGAGGTAGTCTATTTAGAGGTAAATTTAATAATTTTCCAAATACTGGTTTAGAGATGAAAGGCAAAACAAAACAGGGAAAAGAAGAAAGGTTTATTTATTTATTTAATATTGGAGTAGCAAAATACTTAATAAAATAGCCAAATACTNTAGAAAGAATGAATAAAAGTTTCAAAATATATTCAAAAGTAAAGAAGAAGAAATATTAATTAAATATGGATTCAGTAAAGTTATGTTATCAATGACAAATTATTATGGCAATTCAGAATTATTCTCCTAGGGAAAATATATTACACCTTGTCTGGGCACTGAGGGCACCACCAGCCCTGCCTACCCCTGCCTCACTGGGCCCACAGCCCAGGACCCCACATCAGCCCCCAGGACCCCACTCATGTGCCCGTGCCCTGGCTGCCCTTTCTGCTGGCTGGGGGTGGGATGGGGCCTGGTTGCCAGGTGCTGCCCTGATGTCCCCATGGTCCTAGCTCCAGGGAGCCGCAGCTTTCACAGCACCCTGACACACCATTTGTGTGCCAAGACATCTGGGAAGATACAGGACAGGATCTTTGGGGGATCCATACTTTCACTCACTGCTTGTATTTTAAGTGTGATACTTGGTAGGAGAAAAGAAACACATAATCCAAAGATTTTCTAATAACCAGACTAAAAAGAATGAACAAACATTAGAAAAATTTTGCTACATCAACTATTACTGTAGAGAACTCACCCCTTATCTCCTTTCCCCTTGACTGTCTACTGGGTCCCACTGCTGCTGATCAGCCAGCTGTCTGGTGTATGGCTGTGACAGGGCAGCAGCCCAGGTTCTCACCAGGAAGGATTCTCATGCTGTTGATGGTGGTGCTTGTCACTTTATGTTCACCTGGGGAGGTTTGGTTGCATTTTCTGTAAGAGTTTGCTCACTTACTCCAGCATTGGTCCATAGTGTAATACTACACTACAGTATCACTATAACCCTCAAAAGGCTTGCTATAACTAGGGTAATTCCTTTTCTACCAGTCATTAGTTTAAGTTAAATGTTAAATTACACAATTTTCATAAAGTGTGGGACAGAGATGCAGTTATTTTATTACGTCTAGTCAAACTTTTTATATTGCCATATGTACTTAGACCATATATCCTTGTGTCTAAGCAAAGATATTTTAGTTGAGTAATGAAAACAGTGTATCAGTGTTTTGACCAAAGTCAAGTTTGAGTTAACAGGGGTCCCTCGGGCAGTTATTCCTGGCCTATATCACCCCCTTGCTCCCTTCTTTAATGTGGGCCTAACATAAATTCCAAAGTCACCTATGGTGGCCTTCCCATTACCTTGAATGGGAATGAGAACAAGGTCTTTCTTTTTCTTTCAGAAAATTGGTAGACTTGAACCACTGCCAAAGCCTGTTGAAGTTTGTGACACCCCTCACAAATTGAGTTACTGTTGCATAAGCATCTAACTGCCAAAGCCACAGCACTTCATTTTCTGACTGATGGAAAACAGCAGTTGAATAGTGCATCCATTTATTTTGGTCTTATATACAAGAACTACAAAGGTCCCCTGAGTATTTTGACCTTGTGTATAGGAATTACAGAGATCCCCGGAGTACTGTTTTCTCTTGAGTAGAGCTTGCTTTCCTTGGGCAAGGGGAAAAAATAAGTGAAAGCAGGAACCTATTTTCTTGCAGGGAATTGGCAAACTGACCTTCAAGCCTCAGCTCTTTTGCTCCCTAGTCAGTGGTTTTCAGCCAGTATGTTAATGTGAGGCAGTCAGAATTTGGGATAGGATGGCAAAAATTAGTATCTGTCGCTCAGCCACAACAATATGAATCTTTGGGTTTCTTCACAGTCTTTCTGGGAATAGAAAATCTTAGGTATTACTCTTAGTTCTCAGACTGTTCTTAAAGTTACTACGAAATCCTAATATTTTACTTACATTTAGAACTTGCTAAATCTCTCGATAACAGTATTGTAACTGTGATGGCCCAAGGTTTGTAGGAAGAGAGATATTATCTAAGGTACTAGACCAAGTAGAGTTAAAAGAAGGAAACAACTTCAGGCACATGTTCCGTTTTCCTCAGTATGTCCTTAATCTGAAGACTGCAACATTTTGGGGGGAATTAATATGGGTATATATTTTTACAAAATATTTTTTTCCCAGAGGTATCAGAAAAATAAAAGATATTGTCTCTTCCAGCTGATCTGAAACTCTTGATTATGGTATGACAGGTGATAATATTCTTCCCTTTATGACAGAACAAATATGGTAGAATACTCCCATATTTAATGTAACAAAAGAAATAATTTGGGTACATTAAAATTGGGAGCTTCATCCTTGATGCAAAAATAGCCACAAGAAACTAATTGTAGGACTTGTCAATTTGCTAAATGTAGCAAAGAAAAATAAATGTATGTAATAGAATTAGTAGGCAAGTCTCTTTGTAACAGGTAGGAAAGGGCTATCTAAATCTGGTTTTGGTCATTGATCCCACCTATTATTTTGCGTTCAAGAATACATGAAGTGGGATATCGCTGCAGATATCGAACATACTTTCTTGTTTAACAGAAATCAGTGATTGTATGCATTTAATTTCATTCATTCTATTCTGCTTTTATGTTAAGTACTTCACTGTTACATGGGTGTTTGTGACTAAGGTGTCAAAAATAACCTGTGTGCAACATTTTGCAGAATAAGAAACAACACACTTTCTTTTTCAAGAATTGCAGCAATTACTGTATGAAATGTGTGCAAATCTGGACATGCAGATATGTAGATCTTTTTTTTTTTGTATATACGGTGTATTTAGGTCACCCCTCCCCACACAAAACCTTTTCCGATCTGTAAGACTATCAGTGAAAGTCTTGGTGGAATATTAGCAAGAGTAGCTAGGAAAATAAAGAGTATATGTGCAGGGTCCTCCAGTGACAGTGTTCGATATTGAGAAGGACAAAGCTCTGAATTCTCAGGCAGAGGATTCCATTTCATCTCAATTCTTTGAGTATACCGTAACAAGGAAAACAGCCCTTTAGGAAAACAGGATGCAAACATTGTTGTAGAAAGATAATGCTGAGTTACATGTGCCCAAATTAATAATAATTTTGGAATTAAAGCAGGAAGATCTGATAAAAAGTATGCAACTAATCTGCAGCAATAAGAATGGTTTCCTACTAAATACTTTTATTTTCTACCTAAATGTAATAGCTTAGAGTGGTTTTCCCCTGGAAAAAGAAAAGGATCTGTTTAGCTAAAAATATAGTTGCCTATATGCTGAAGACAATCTAAGAACATAAAGTGAGTAAAATGTATCTTTGTCAGTGTGCTATTTGCTGCACAACAGCAGCAATGCTAATGGGAGGAGCTGTCTTATCACTGTGTAATACTCTTTTCAGAGCCTCATTTTAAAGTTTGCTTTTTTCTGTTCTCACAGCCACAAACTATAGCTTTGTTGAACAGCCAGCTTAAGACACATATGGAGAACTACCTATTATTTGACATCATAAATTTCAAGAAAGGCTTCACAACAGTTGTCTGTATCCATAACCTACCTACACACCCAATGCACTGTAACTTTGATCTCATCAGCAGTTCCTTTTTTCCACTCTGAAGAACAGATGATTTACTAAGTGCAAGTTTAAAAGCTTCTGAATGTATTTGCTATGTGAGCAGAGTTTTCTAAACTTGGGGTTTGCCTAAGACTTCTGCCTTGTATCCTGCTGATACAAGAAGGAGAGAAACAGATTTTTCAAATGTACCAGAGATTAATTTCCTCCTAAACATCCAAAACAATTTCTCTGCTCTGTGCATAGAATGCAACTCTTCAAGTGAAAGGATTCTATCTTTTCAGGTTAAATGTGGAGATGACATTCCTACACCTCTCAAAAAAAGTGCACATACAAAAGAGAGGGGTCTCAGAACTCTCTCCTTGGCTAAGAGGAACAGTAACACAGTAAGACTTTGAGCCCTAACTTTAAGTGGACAAAATAAGAAATCTGAGTTCTTTTTTGTAACAAAGAATTTCAAAAAAGTCTTCTCTTGGGTGAAAGCATTTAAGAAAAGAATCCTGCAATATCTTGGTATTTCCAGAAATGGTCTGATAATGGAAGATTCCCAGAATGTCCCTGCTAAAAATTTCAAGAAATATTTCAGTTTGATGGACTCAGGAAAAAAATGAAAGCTCTAAGCATCTCAGCAAGCTCTGATACCACAAAAAGAGGAGTCACAGAAATATATAAAAGAACCTAGTGAACTTTAAAAGTGTCTTAAAAAGCTCTGAAGGAGTTGCAACAGAGGCTTAACTTAAATATTGGATAACAATTTGTCTCATAACTGCCTTTATCCATCTCCAAAACTCTGGTGAAAAGCTCTCTATGAAAAGGCTGCTATGAGGGCAGGAGAACATTGTAGTTATAAATGAAAATATGCAGGTATTAATTCCTTCTGGCAATATTCTATGTCATCTTCTTGAAGACTGTTTCATTGCTCACTGAGACAGACATTGCTACTTTCAATACAACTTAACTAGTTTCTTCCCTTTCGTAGCAATTAGCTTGTTTATTAGTAGCTTTCAGAACTCATAGAATCATAGAGTGATTTAGGTTGGAAGGGACCTTGAAAATGATCGAGTTCTAACCCCCTGCCATAAGCAGGGACACTTCCCACTAGACCAGGTTGCTCAAAGCCCCATCCAGCCTGGCCTTAAGCACCTCCAGGGATGGAGCTTCCACAACTTCTCTGGGCAACCTGTTCCAGCATCTTACCACCCTCAGAGTGAAAAGTTTCTTCCTAATGTCTATTCTAAATCTCCCCTCTTCCAGTTTGAAGCCATTCCCCCTTGTACCCTATCACTACATGTCCTTGTAAAAAGTCCTTCCCCAGCTCTCCTGTAGGTACTGGAAGGCTGCTATAAGGTTTTCCTGGAGCCCTTTCTTCTCCAGGCTGAATAACCCCAACTCTCTCAGCCTGTCCTCATAGGAGAGGTGCTCCAGCCCTCTGATCATCTTTGTGGCCCTCCTCTGGACCTGCTCCAACAGGTCCATATCTTTCCTATGTTGGAGGCTCCAGATCTGGATGCAGTACTCCAGGTGGGGTCTCATGAGAGCAGAGTAGAGGGGAAGAATCACCTCACTCACTCTGCTGGCCACGCTTCTTCTGATGTAGCCCAGGATACAGTTGGCTTTCTGGTCTGCGATCGCGCATTGCCGGCTCATGTTGAGCTTCTCACCAGTCAGCACCCCCAGGTCTTTCTCTTCAGGGCTGCTCCCAATCCATTCTCTGCTGAGCTGTATTTGTGCATGGGATTGGCCTGACCCAGGTGTAGGACCTTGCACTTGGCCTTGTTGAACTTCATGAGGTTGGCATGAGCCCAGCTCTCCAGCCTGTCCAGGTCCCTCTGGATAGCATCCCCTTCAGCATGTCGTATGTCATGATCGTATTCTAAGCTATAAGTTACAGCTAAATTATTAGTTAACTGCTCCTGATAGGAAAATAGGATATAGGAGTTAGAAATAAGTATATATTTATTCTTAACAAATGCTGACTTCCATATTATTATAAAACTGATAAGGCCTTTGGTATTTTTGTCAGCTTTGATAGCCACATCTGTATTTTTCATTATAATTAGATGCATGTTATTACCCCTTATTCATTATGCTAATGCATTCACTTCCCAGACCAATTAATTTGTGGCAACCTACTGGTCACGTGTACAGCAGATCTAAGTTGTCCCAATGTGGATGTTAGAATTTCTTTTTTACAAAAATAATGAGTCTAGTAGTTTGAAATGTTAATTGTAACACCTTGTCTTGTTTTCAAGTGACAGCAACACATAAGAGGTTTTGTTCATTTTGGTATCTTTAAATGCTCTTAAGATAAAATGACTTTTGTATTTAAAAATGTAGCTTGTTTAAGCCAGAAACTAAAAAATTTTATTCTTATTTAAACTGTTGCTGCTTGCATCATTGAGGAACAAGTTAAATTCAGGCTATCCTATTCTATTTTTTATGATCGCTTTAGTGATAATAGCTCCACCTTTTCAGCCATAGCTGAAATCAGAAGGCTGCATATCTTAAAAAAAAAANNNNAGGTGTTTTGTCACATTTAAATAGCTCCCTGATCTGCAGAGTCTAACTGATGTTTCTTGGGTGGAGTCTGAAGTGCTGACTCATGGAGTTCATCCTAGCTTTCCCGCCTGAAAAACTCTCTGCCTCTTGTGAAAGGTAATAGGATTTCTCTAACTAGAATCTCCATTTTGATAAAAGGAGTTATTTCCAATCACCAGGCACTCCTGGAGAAGTTTCCAGCTTTCAAGCTCTACTCTCTTTTGTATATATCAGTCAGATGCTAAAATTTTCTGTGGAAATCTTTCTATGCACATGCATTCAGCTGAAAATTAAATTTTCTATTGAATAGCAATTTAATACAGTAAACATTTTAACTATACCCACCTGTAGAAAACAGTTTAATGGTGAAAACATTCTGGCTATACCTATCTGTAGAAATTTTTTTTTTTTTTTTGGCTTGCAACTGCTGAGGAACGTAGAATTTGTAACTGGTAAAATCTTTTACATCCTTCTCACATGTTTTTGAGGATGATTGAAAAACAAAACTTCCAGAAGCATATTACTACAAATTTTCTGCAAATTAAAACTGCTAAAAAGGTGGAGAAGAATGTGATTGGCCTTGTCGACCTAACAGAAATCTTACGTCAGGAAAGTTGTACTGCTGAACATGCGAACTGTTCTTTAACTTTTATTTGAAATTAAAAGTTTAGAACAAATTACCCAAGTTTCAATCAAAGGCTGCTCAGGAAGGATAAAAACAAGGGAGCTTCTGCTTCCTCATGACATGCTACATGGTTGTACTTTGAAAAATTCCAATGTATGTTTTCACTTCCCTTTGAGAAGGAGAACACTCATGTTCTGCTTGGTTTTGCTCTACGTCTCTACTATCAACTGGCACATCAACTATTAAAGAAAGATTTGACCAAAACTTTTGCTCACCATCAAACCGGAATTAAAATATTTCAGAATAGATATAAATATCTCTTAAGAAGGGCCACAACTTTAAGTAAATAGTCCCACCATTTTTAGTGATACTTCCTGTATGTTCAGACCTGTGTGTAGTGATGTTTATGTAAGGAGACTGACAAGGACTTTGTAATTAGTTTCATTGCTCAGTACAGCTAAAACTATTACTGGATTAACACAATACTGTCTGAATCAGCAGATATTTGTCCTTTCAGCATCTTTTCAGTCTGGATCCAAAATGTGTTGGGAAGCTGTCAAGGGAAAACTGCATCAGACAAAAGTACTCTAGAGGAAAACACAAGTCATCAGGGACATGAAATTCTTTTAGTAAGTCTTTTGCATATCTCGTGCATTGCTTAGCTTACTTGCAGAGCTGCCATTCCCATTGGTTAGATTAAAACTCATGTGCTTCATCACCTCAGTGTGGTCCTGATAAAGAAGAAGTGTTAGATTTTAATGATTCTGTGAACTTTTCAGATATACGTCTATCTCCTCATTCAGATGTACTGTTGTTCTGGTTTGGGCTAGCTTGTCATATAAAAATTAATTCAAGAGCATTGGAAATAGATGACAGATTGAAATTAAAGAGATGGCAATAACATTTAAAATAGTAAACACACTTTTCCTAATCTCTGAGAATGAAGAAGAATGAATACGATGTTGCAAGCTCTCTCTTCTCACAGTAATTCTGAAGGTTCAATTACATTTGAAGATGGAAAAAAATTCATCACAGATACTTCAAGACAAATATCCTGGCTGCCTTTTGCACCCAATTTACAGTGGACATTACTAGGAACCAGGAGTAATTTCAACTTTAGAAATTTGTTTCTAAAACACCAATGCCTGTCACGCAGGACGCACGTTTATGCATTAGTTTTTCAAAGCAAACTGGGGCAACTGTGGCATGTAATTCTTCGTCATGATCTCTCCATATTAAATTAGAGAAAAAAAAATTTAACTGTGTCTTCAGGTCTCAGAGGTTATGAAATTTTAGTGTCTATGAAAATATTTTTCATGTTTTCTTTTACAAGTGGGAAGAACTGGATCACAACTTTCAAATATGCATACTTTGTGACAGTTTAACAGAAGAAAAAGTGAGTCAGGTATTACCACATCCATGATTACACCACATGTATTTTGACTAATCATCCCTTTTTCATTAGCCATCATTAGCAATAACTGACATTTTCTCTGAACCCCAACATGCTGTGCTTAATATTTTTACACAAGCGCAATAATATATTAAATAACTGCCTGTAAGTTTTAAAAGAAGAACGGCATCACGGTAAGGGCAAAAGAATCATATAGTTACCAAGAATAACAGCATCTGCTGTCACTTTGTGTGTGCATAGCAAAGAGGAAGATGCAAGCAAATTAACCCAAGGATTGCTGGGACCAATCCCAGGGTTATCTCTTATGCTTTTAACCCTGTCCTGGTTTGAGGTAAAACAGGACCAATTTTGTTCAGTAACTTTGCTTCTTAGCTGGGCCTCTTCTAACTGCTGAAATTAACAGCATATTGTGCAGACAATGTTCGCTCTCTCAGAGTGATAAGACCAATGTTATGGCTGATGTCCAGACGTGGTATGCGGAGAGGCTCTTGCTTATACTTATCGCTATAACACCCAAGGCCAACCAACTTGGTTATTTGCCACATTGGAGTGTTGGAAGCAGAAAAACACAGTGGGGTCCCACCTGCAGGGAGGAGCGGACAGGACAGGTGACCCAAAACTGACCAACAGGGTATTCCATCCCATCCGCATCATGCTCAGTATAAAAAGCAAGGCTGGGGGGGAGCAGGGAGCACTGGCTCTGGCTCTCTTTTCTTCCTTCAATGGCCGACATCTGAGGAGGACTGTTCGTCTGCCGTTGGTCCCGATCCTGCCTGCAGATCCGGAATCCAGTTCCCGTCCATCACTGAGTCCAGCCTGGGACTGCCCCAGTGCCAGCCGGTGTCGTGATTGTCATCCTGGGAGCTTGATACGGTTTTGTATATATTTCATTATTTTCTTTTTATTTTATTATTAATATTTCATTAAAGTACTTTAGTTCCTTCTAAAATCATAAGTCTCTTTTTCCTCCTCTGCCTCTCTCTTCGAAGAGGGGTAGAGGGGAGCATCTGTTGGTCCCATCTGGGGTCCCCCACGTCCCCAGTGGGATTTGGCCTAAACCACAACAAACCCTTAGAGAGAAATAGCAGGTCCTCTGTCCAGTGCCTGCCAGATACCAGGAAGAGGAATTAATGAGATGTGAAACAGCTTTAACTTGGTGTATTTAGCCATGTCCAGTGGCGCAAGATGCACAAGCCTTCCACTAGACAAACCCAACAGTCAAATGACATGTGAAGCAGTATCTTCTTGATGAATGAACTAAATTAAGAGACTCCCTCCCTGTTTGTTCCTCTGACCCTTTGGTGCAAATCAACTAAGTGAAACTTAGTTTTTGATAATTCATGAAACCTAGAATTGCAGGCAATGATGGGAAAACACAACCAACAAGAAACTTTCCCGGCAGAGCAAGATGAAAAATAAGATACCTTAGAATTATTAGGTATTTGGACTTCTGACAATACCTATTAAGACTGGATGTGTTCACTTGTCTACTTACATCAAATAAGAAAACATAAAAATGTAATGTAACAGTATTAATATAAAGTCCATATCATTAAAAAAGAAACTATATTGTTATCAAGCAAAATGATATCTAATAGTCTATCTATTGATAATATCACAAAACACCTAAAAAAATGAAATTAAAGTGGTCACTTCATAGTGGTAAATAATTAAAACTGTTAAAAGAACATTTTGATTTCATGTATGTTTTGCTTTTTCTACTCTGAAAGAACAATGTATAAAACTGTAAGACTGTTTGACTTGGGAAATACAACATATTTTTGTTCAAGAAGTACAAGCTTTAAGTTAACTAGTATTTGAATGTTTCCTCAGGATATAGTGCTATTCATCTTTTTCACAGTACAAAACTGATTGAAGAAGTAATCATCACTGGCATGTAATTCCTATTCCATTATTATCTTTTATTACCTACCTTACTCTGTTGATATAAGGGTTGAGGTAAGTTGCCTTGTAAATCAAATCAATGAAGTGATTCAGATTAAAAATAATTTAACAATATTTTATTTCTATTGAAATCATCCACCAAAAAGATTTGCTTTTTTTCATTTTTAAGAATGTATTGATTATTTTTACTAGTTAGTAATATTCCACAAATGTGCTTCCTGTAATTAACCATTCCTGAACTAGTCTCACTATTTACCTCTGAGCACATCACACCTTTTTATTTTGTGTATGGCATTGGTCACCTAAATCAAGGCAATTGTTTCTAAATCTTATCTAGATGATTAAAATTGGAGGTGGGACATTTCTCAGATAAATATAGAATACTGAGTACTCTTCAAACACGTATCTGCACTAGCATATCTGAACAACTGTTTTGATCTGTAGCCAATAACATGAATGTCTGCATAAAAATGAACAAGAGAGAGATGTGAACTTAAAGCTAAAATGCTCAGAGTTCTCTGGCCTGACATAATTTTGATGTAGTATGAAATGCAATTATATAGTTTCTCTAGGTCACTATTAAAAACATGAGTACACCCACAAATTGACTCCAAGGGAAAGAAAGAATGCAAAAGCACACATATTGTCATGCTCTTTTCACTTACCGTAATTAAGTAGGGTTTTTTGGAAACAGTTGTCATTTAAAAAACCACACTTTATTTTTCTCATCATTTTTCTGAGAATTTCCAATCTTCTTTTAACGATTAAGAAGTCTTCTGTTATTATTTGAATGAGTTATATAGAACTTTTTTTACTTTTAATAATTCAATAAAATACAAACCACTTCCCATTACAAACAGTATGAAGATTCCCATGGGCACAAGTCAGTTTTGAAAAGGGCTTGTGGCTGGTTTTTTTTTGTTTTAAGTACTTCATCGTGGTGCCTTAAATTTATGGTTTCTTTTATGACCCTGCTAATTCAGATACTATTTATAACCAGATAAAATTATAGTTGCTTTCCATTAAATCAATAAAACCAAAGCTGTTAAAATCCTCTTAGACTTCATTACTAGAAAACATCCATGTTCAGGAAAGCAGCTCAGTGACATTACACATATCCCTAAATACCACTGAAGTCAATGGTGTTTATGGACACACTTTAAAATCATTACATGCCTAAGTTATTTTGTGCATAAGGAATGTCAATTAGGAGCTTAGTTAATTCCTGAAACATAATGACATCCAGCAGCAGAACTATCCATATTTATAATTCACCAGACTAAATCATTACTTTCTTTGATATTTTGTTTTAAATACTTTTATCATTAACATTCAGATCCAGACTTCAAAGAAAAGTGTCTAAACTTTTTATAGTAATTATTTTTTTTGTATAAATAGAATTTTATTAAGCAGTTGTTATCTGATCTGTTATGTATCATTTGCATGCTCTGGGCCATCATTTTCTTGATTTATTACACTGCTGCATTTATCCTGACATATTGAAAACTCATCACTTAGGAAGCAGGAATTCACTTCCAAAGAAACACTCCACATCAATTCCCGCATGCACACAAACTGGTAGTAGGCTTGTTAGAGTAGATCTACACAGCTTTAGGAGCTCTGCCTTAAGGTTCATCTTGCTGAAGTCTGAAAATAGTAAACATATTTTTTAATTGAACAAGAAACCTAAGACTGCTTATTTTTGTCAACAACAAGTGTCATTTAATAAAGGCAGTCATCTTTCATTGAAATCAGGGGGAAGTTTTCTAGCTACTTTATTTAGAGCTGAATCAAGTCTCAGAACATCCTGCACACATAACAAGCAACTTGTGAAAGCATCCTCGGAGCCAGACTCATATGCTTTCTGCTTTGTGCTACACTTGAACAGCTTCTATTTGCCAGTGCTGCCTGAAAGAGCTTGAAGAGATTGTTTCTGAATGTTATTATGTGAGCTCAAATCTCATTATTCTCGCAGCCAAATATAAGGTGAATTCTGAGTAGAATAAAAATTAGTTGTTGTTATAATTTGCTGATATAAAAAATTACATTTTATTAATTCAATAACATCATCTTAGATAACTGTGCTCCAGAATGGAAAGAATAAACTTTTCATGCTCCTGCATTCCATGTGTATGCTGTGGTATTTACAGAGTCATTCAAAGTGTGTTACTACTAGTTTAGAAAGGGTTATTTCATTCAGACATTTCAGTGTTAACATTTTCCATTTTTGGTCTTAGTTCAGTAAGTAGAAAGTATTCCACTGCTTCTTTTCATTAAAATTTAAATTTAGCATTTTGCTTACCTGCAAGAAATAGCAACAAACCTCAATGGTTAATAAATTATGTTTAATTCCTAATATTCCAAATTAGAAAGCATTTTTTTTCTGTTTGGTTTTGTTGTTTGATTTTTTTTTTTGCTAATATTTAATATTTAATTATTTCCTGGCCTTAAGAAATATCTCTGAAGTCTCATGATATTTGCTCTGAATCTTTAACCATGAATACATAAAAATGTGCTCAACTACCTGCTAAATAGGGTGCCTGTATCAGAAAATGCTCAGCCAGTAAGAAGCTCAGGTCTAGATTTTTGTTTTATTTTCTAACAAAAACCCCTTGTTTAGAAGAAAATATAAAAATATTTAAAAAAATCTTAGCCAAATAATTGTTGGCAATGCTCCCATTTTTTTCACACAGATTATTTTTATAGAATACCCCTATGTAAAAAAAAATTATGTATCTGTAAAAAACTCCAAAAGCAGTAGAGAGATTTTCCTTCTTTGAACCACTGAAAGTATTTCACTCATAGTCTTAAATTTTCCATACACAGTCCTCAAGTAATTCAGGTTGGAAGGGACCTCGGGACATGTTTAGTCCAACCTCCTGATCAAAGAAGCTGAGCTGAGAGGTCTGATCAGATTGCTGAAAGCTGTATCCAGTAGGAGCTTGAAAGTTGCTAATGACAGAGACTGCACAGCTTGCCTGGGCACCTTGTACCAATGTTTAATTATCCTCAGTGGTGGTTTGGGTTTGGTGTGGGGATTTTTTTGTTTGTTTGGTTGTTTTTTTTATTCAAATACTTAGGTTTCATGACCAAATTAAAAACTATGTAAGAATGAGGCATATCTGAAAATGGTAATGATTGGGCTGATTCTGCTGCATCAGTCATGATTTGATACATCATTTCATACATGTTCACATAATATGATTTATATAACCTGGCTGACTTAGTGTAGTACAGTTTCTCATCAGGAGCTCAGCCATGGGAGACATGCAGTATTAAAGATTTCTTTTCTTCTTTTGTGTGTTGAGAAAATTCTTATCCACAGAAGAAGTCAGATCAGATACTAGTAATCTGTTTTTTTCAGTAGATGAATATAAAGTAAAGCGTATAAGTGTTACCTGCAGTTTGGTGGGTGACTGAATATTAGCAGGGAAGCCAAAAGCAAGTTTTATATTTCATGGTTTCAGTAATTAAACCCTATACTGATATTTGACGGTGACCAGAATATTGTTATCATGTTACCATTAAGTGCATGACCCCATCTCCAAAGCTCCTTCACGCTTCTGCTTTTTTGCTTTTACTGCGGTATTTCACCAAGTAACATGAGATATGTGGCTACAAGAATTCTTCCTGAAGAGATGTCTCTCTTGTACTAGCCCTTTGCTATAGAAAGCATAGCACGCACAAGCCTTTGAAGACCCTGATGTTTGGTAATGGTTTTCTACAGGAAAGACGTGTTTAACTTTACATACATGGACAATAAACCTCACTGTCAACAGCCATCACTTTAAAAAGTTTCCAAAAGTGAAGGAACTAATGTTGACCTGTCTTGTAATATCGTCATAACTGGTACTCTGGATGGCATTCAGTTTCTGCTTACGAAATATTTACTCAGTTTATTCACATGCCAGTCTCTCCAGTCCTTTGCTAGAAAGTGATACAGTTATCATATACAAAAGTTTAGATAAATTTAGCATATAGCAAATGGCAGTTCCTATACATCAAGTAGAGTATATTTTGAAGATACTATAATAAAACTCAATATTCATGTGTATTCACAGCAATGTATGAAAGCAATCTGTATTTTTTGATAAATGTTGTTACCTCAGCCTCTCTTAAATTCTATTTGCTTACTTGCCTCTCATAGCTAAATTTTATAATGATTTGTAGTAATAGGTGTTAGTCAGCTCACTAAAAGAGACAGAAAGTGATATAGGAAATAAAATTTGTTTACTGTATCATCCCATTTGGACCACAGACAAAAAGCTCTTCCTTTCCAAATATTTTTCAAATGTAAGTGAAACAAAAGTATCAAAGATTCCACTGGAAGCCTACTTTCAAAATCATCATGGTCTGCTTAGCTTAGTGAAAATGTGAATGTCCTGGTTTGAGGTAAAACAGAACCAATTTTCTGTTCAATAATTTTATTTTTTAGCTAAGCCTGTTCTAACTACTGAAATTAACAGCATATTGTGCAGACACTGTTCGCGTTCAGAGTGATAAGCCCTATGTTTATGGGTGATGCCCAGGCATGGTATGCAGAGAGGCTCTTTGCTTACACTTATTGCTACAACACCCAAGGGCAGATAACTTTGTTATTTGCCCTGCTGGAGGGTAGGAAGCAGAAAAGAGCAGAGTGGTCCCACCTGTGGGGAGAGAGGACAGGACAGGTGACCCAAAACTGACCAACAAGGTATTCCATCCCACCTGCCTCATGCTCAGTATAAAAGCTGAGGGATCAAAGGGCCAGCTCTCTCTTTTCTTCAGTGGCCGATGTCTGAGGAGGACTGTTCATCTGCCATTGATCCTGATCCGTGTGTTCCTCAATCCAGACCCAGAATCCAGTTCCCATCCATCACTGAGTCCAGTCTGGGACTTTCCCAGTGACAGCTGGTGACAAGATCATCATCCTGGGAGCTCGATACTGGTTTTGTATATAATTTTTAATATTTTTTATTTTATTATTTATATTTCCTAAGTCTCTTTCTCTCTCCCCTCCCTCTCCTTGGAGAGAGAGTTGGAGTAGAACATCTGTCGTTCATCTCAGTGGCCAATCTGGCCCAAACTAAGACAGTGAATTAGTCAAAGAGCATGTGACAGTCTTTTGTTCCTTTAGCATGTTGGTTTGCAAATATTAGCTCTCGGCAAATATCAGGTGACCAAGTTAAGAGACATTAAAACTACATAAGTTGTGTTTTGAACTTATCTGTGGGTTAAAGAGGACAACAGTTCATTTTTGTCATTTGGGGCTAGCTGCAGTAGAGTGCTGTGGATGAATGCACTGAAAAAAAACAGCTGTGCAAATATATAATGAAAATATGTTGTGTTGTTTACACAGTCTTCCATCTATGGGTGATTATCTACAGCTGTCTGTGATTGCTGTATCTGAGATTTTTTTTTGCTTAAGTTCATACATTGTTTTTAATAGTTTAAAAGTTGACATCCAAAGCTAATAGAAAGGAAGGCTTAAAACAGTCTGTTAAATTAGGGGCTTGACTTTGTATTTATTTCAGCTGCTTCTATCCTTACCAAAACTCACTTAGTTGTGCTGAAATTTTCTTGGTTTTTTTTCAGGAGAAAAAAAAAGAGAGGGCAACAGAGAAAATATTCAGTCTTTTGTAGGAATAACTTTAAGCAGAAATATGCTGGTTTAATGCTTTAAAAAGAGACTCTAATAGTGTTTTACTTGTGAAGTAAATGAAAACTTACTCAGGGAAGTTTCAAGGAGGCGCCCAAATATTACCCTGCCCAGCTACACCCAGGCCCATCCCAGGTGCCATCAGCCAATCTAAGGCCCATCTGCACAAGCTCAGAGAAGCACAGGGGCACAATGGCAGGGAAAAATCAGAATTACAGACACATAGGAAGAGACACCCTGCCTGGGTGCCTACCAGGGCTGCCCTAGCAGAATCTCAGCACCAGTGTCCAGCTGTGAAACCTGTTAAGATGGGTCAATTGGAGTACATTTCGGTTGAGATGGGTCAATGCTGGAGCACGTTTTGGACTGGGAAGGGTTGCTACTCAGGGGTATGAACACATTATGGGATGAAGGGGATGAACATTTTGGGTTTGCACAAGACTTATTATGGGATGTTTAGGGGAGGAATTGAAGGTGGGGAAAGGGAGGGTTGTGGGTGATTTGGGAAGCAACAAGCATGGGAAAATAGGGGGAAAAGGAGATAAAAAGGGCCAGTTGCTAGTAAGTGGGGCCAGATTATTACACTTGTCTGGACCCGATCATGGCAGTCTGTCTTATGAAACTCTATGTCCAACTCTTCTCCCCAGCATGGTGCCTTCTATTTTGTGTACATTTGTGTTCATGGAGGCCTGACTGCCAGCAACTGGCATCAGACCACGGGTGAGAGGGACCATGTTTCTGTGGTAACAGCAACTGGAGTGAAGGTCTGGTGTCAGCAGCAGAGCTGGGAAGGTGGGCTGGAGGGCAGGTGTGCCTGGCTGCCAGGGTCTGGAGAGACCAGAATGAAGGACACCAAGTGCCAGCCACCAAAGTCAGACCAGAGGCCAAAGGTCCATGTGTCCATGGTGCAGCACCTGGAGTGAGTGCAGATGTGCAAGGGAGTGTGTGAGCACTAGATTAAGATGGACTAGCCATCGAGTCAGTGAATTGGCCTGGGAGCCAGATATGTCTCTAAGGGCAAGGTCAGGGAGAAGTTGGCTGTTGGGGACTGAGGGACTCCTGGACAGTTGCTGGGGAGATCATAGATCCTGGGGGTCCCAAGGGGCGAGACCTGCTTGTGTGTGCATCTGTGCAAGACAGTCTGCACCAGCAGCTGGAGTGGGGCTGTGCCGTGGGGGCTCATGAGCCAGGTCCCAGCAACTGGGGAGGGTGAGGGGCCAGGGAGCTCCTGGAGAGCCTGTGTCTGAGCCCAGCAGCCAGGGGGAACCACATTATACATGTGTGTCTTTATATTCCCACTAATAGATCTTCATCTGGATCAGCCAGAGCGGGGAACAGGATGAGGCCATTGGTGCTGTTTCTGTTCATGTATGTGCTGACTGTGTCTGTTTATTCATGTTGATGTGTGTGGTCAGTATTAATGTAAATATGTATATATATTGCCTATAGTGTGAGTTACCTATCGGGAACTTGCATGCATTCTTGCTACTGGAGGGACCAGAGGACTGCTGCTGCTGTCTGCTGGGCCAGGCTGGGAGGGACCCAGGCCTTAGAGATCACTGCAGGAGAGGGAGTCATCTGGTCTTCAAAGCCCAGTGCAGCTGGGTATCACCGAACAGATCCCTGAGCTAATTCAAAAAATATGCAAGTACATATCTTCCTGAGTTATCCAGAGCAGCACTGGGGAGTATATCATGGCTTAGCCCAAGTTAGAGTATAAAACCCCCCAAAAACAAACAGGAAGAACTCCAGGCATCAGTCCTGAGCTGATTTCAACCTGTGCATTCCTTCCTGGCTTCTGGGGATGCCTGGCATCGTGACAGTGAGTATATCACAAAAGCTGGTAATGAGAATCACATTTGTGTTGTGAGTCAACTGCATATTGCAATTGCTGTGCTCTGAGTGCTGCATTTGTATTGAGATTTAAGTGCTGTACTTGTATTGTGATTGCTGTATCGTTCTGCTAAATCCCATACAACATCAAATAACTTCAAGTATGTAAATTTGGTATTAAATATTAAACCCCTAAGGTGTGGAAAACCTGAAAAACCTGGTTAGAGGGCATTGGACTCTGACACCTCTGTCAAATAGTACATCTCTTCTCATCCCGTTTCAGTTCTCAACTTAGTTCAGTGTTGAAAAGAAAAAAATACACATTGTATTTGTATATGTTCAGTGCAGACTTACTAGATTTCTGGAGTTCATTTCTTAAACTCCCTTGTGGCTGACTAAGGTGAGCTGAGTAAGATGAGAGTAAGTTTTCCATTACAATACAGTCATGGCCAAGGAACTGGCAGCACAGAGCCTGTGTGTCTGTCTTTCTCACTGAGAGAAAACATTTTCCTCACTGCTGAATACACTGGAGAGGCTCATATGAGATGACTGCAGAATCTGGACCCTACATAAATGCTTTCATTTCCTTTGGCTCATGGCTATAGTAAATTAAACAAAACTCTGTTAGCTTGGCAGCTTCACCCACCTACAATTTACAGCCACCTCTAGGGAGGCAGCGTACACAGCCATGATGAGTTCAAGCACAAGGTCTGGGTAAGTGAAAAATCATTGTGCGTAGGAGATAAATATATGGATATATTACTCCACTGGGCTGGTGTCTGGTCAGAAGTGCAAGCTGCTCTTGGATAGATTTAAAGAGTCTGTAGGCCAAAATACATAGAGTGATCTAAAAGTGGTAGTAGGGAATGAATGCAATTCATTCTTTGGTAGTAGCTATTAGCTTCACAGAGCTCACTGTTCTTCATATGTTTATTTAGGGAGAGAAAAGAGGGTGGTTTTAGAGATTTGAAGAGAGACATATTTTTTCTTAATTAAGAATGTGCATCTGAGGAATATATATTTCTTTATCTTGAGTCCTGGTATTCTGGTGTTTATACAAGATTTTCTGTTTTCAGCTGTTCTAATGTTAAATTGATTCTATGTAGCATCAGAGGTTCATTTTATAATTTCTTGCTAGAAAATTTAAAACATTAATTCACTAACATTCTGTTTATTTCAGAAGATTGTATGGCTGTTTTTTTTTTTTCTTTTTCAAGACACCAAATAAAGTCCCTAAATAAACAAGAAAAAAATCGTGTGTGTGTGTGTATAAAAGACTATATTATTTAGCTGTGCTGTTACAAATGTTTAAAAGGCTAAAACACAGAGAAGAAAATTTTCAGTATATGTAGTTTGTCATAAACTGTTATAAGCTGAGGTCTTGATGACAAACAACAATTCAAAGAATCCAAAACTAGACAAGAATTGAAAAGAAAATCCTGCTGGAGAGGAGTAATGAATTTATACTCTTGAAGAAAATAAATAAACAGAAACTTACTGAATTGGGAGAGGAATCATAAAATAAAGAGGGCCATTCTACAAATTACCCTCTACCCCAGCCTTGGGCAGTGGAAACTAAAGATTTTCTGAGGACAGTTTTGTTAATATAGCGTGTTCAGAATTTCAGTCCATTCAAGTCTTATTTCATCAAAAAACCTTCAAAATTTCAATTCGACAGAGAAGGAAGAAAAAAGCTTTTTACTTTATTTCTTAGAGTCCAAGGCTTTTTCTCTCAACAGAAATGCCTTAAATCTAAAACTTTATAAAACTTTCCTGCATTTTAAGAATAACCATGAATTTCAGAAATTAGTTACTTTATTTTCTGCTATAATTTAAAAAGTAACCTTTAAAACAGGAACCTTTTTTCTTATAGAAGGACAAATCCAAAATGGTTCAGCGCTTCCTAAAAGTGTTTTTCCCACTTGTGTGAGCGAGAATGCACACATAAAAATTTATGTAGAGTTATTAATTCAGCGTTCAAAACAGTAAAAGTTCTTAGATTTTTCTTCTGGATACTACCAGTTAGAAGAGAGAGCCTCGTTTCTGCAGATGTTCCCAGAATCAGACCTGCTTAGAAGACCTTGCCTCTTGCAGCTTCTGATGAGCTTGCTGGAAATATTTTGCAGTGACAACTGGTCAGATCTCCCTGAATTTCTGAGTTCAGGAGAAATTGTAAGATGTTATTCAAAGGTGTTGGAGATACAAGATTACCACCTCTAACATCTTTGCTTGAGACATCATCTCCCAGAGCATGTTCCCCTTCTCCTCTGGGAACCGTTGTCTCTCTGCTCAAGGCAGCCTTCTGATATGAAAGTTTTTTTTGAGAAGGCTTGCCAGACAGTGGACTCCTTTGAGGAAAACTGGGAAGAAGCATCAGGAAAGGCTCCCTCTCTTCGCTTGGGTGCTTCTGTGAAGTCTCAGCTCTTGGTCTCTGCCTGAGCTGTGTTGCAGCTCTGCTGTGCCTGGTCTCACACATCCTTGAGTCTGACCTGCTGACTTTACCTTTGTAGCCTGAGTTTGGACCTGCCTCATCATGACAAACTTGCAGGTTGACCACAGCCTCTTGGCACTGGCTTGGTTTTTCTGGTCACCTCAGTGCCCATGGGGTGAGGTCCTTGCACCATCCTGTCCCATGGCCCCACCGCTCCCCTGCCCGGCCTCATCAGACAGCCCCTGCCTGCTGCACACTGACAGGAGTTTCACTGACACCCATTCAGCCCAGAATAAGCAGGATAATTCTCTTTCCCAGAAAATATTTTTTTTTTTAACCTTTGTGAAAGGCAGAAGCCAATTGATAGCTAGAGCCACCAGTATGTCCTGACCTCAGGGATATCCTAGTAAGCTACTCAGAGGCAAAACCTGGGCAGTGTCAGAGCTGGGGCACCCACATCCCATGAACAGGGGGATTCCTCTGCCTCCATAAAGCTCAGAAGTGAGAAGGAAGGGTGAACTGAGCTCCCATCCCTCCCAATGGTGAGATCCTTATTCTGCCAAAAGGCATCTGCTGCTGGCTCATGCCTCTTGCTAAATTCAGCAATAGTCTAGCTCCAAAGCTGTGAAGAGTCTCCAGCCTGTCTTTTTCTATTCCAGGCACTAAAAATACTTATTACTGTTCTTCATAATAATAATGTTATTCAGGAAATAAGAACATAAAGATAAAAGATTCATTCAAGCAGCCAGAAAAAAAAAAAGTGGGAAAACTGATGTAGAAATAAAGAATGGACTGTACACTTCAAAGACTTTTCCCAGTTGTGTGAGTTTCTCTAAAGAAAGATATTCTTAATACATACTACCATAGACAGAGTGATAACAAGGATCATTGCTGCCTGGGAATCTGAAACCTGAAATCTATCCTATAAAATACATCTAGCAGGTCATGTACAGAAGGGAAGGTGTCTTGCCCCTTCCCGCACATTCAGGAGCCTCGCAAAATAAGAGTCCCTTTGTCCCAAATAGTACAGACTACCAGAGGTGACTATACATCAGAACTGCTTGGTGCCAACTACCTTAATGCGTAAATAAGCAAGCTGAGTTTGTGACTGGGAGACCAGCCAAGTAATCTGGGGATTTAGAACCAGCCATTACACGATTACAGTTAGTTCCCTGACCACAGAAATTAGCATGGTTTGATTAGATCTGCCTGACAGGTTAACTAGGTTCTTTTTGAAGAAATTAAATGATCGTTTAAACAGATTTTTTTTTTTTTTTGTGTAGTTATAACATTTTCTTAACCTTTAAACTGTTCTCCACTGAAGAAAATTGAAGAGAGTTTGTTATTTTCAGGACCTTGTCTTTGCTCTGATGTTACTGTCTTCATAAGAAGAAACAGAAGAAAGAGGAAAAAAGTAGAAGAGATAGATGAGAATGAAATTACAAAAAAAATATATTTTGAACATTCTTTAAAATTATGACAGATAATTTGAAGTTTTAAGGAATGATAATTCTTACAGAAATCATAATTAATTTTCAAATTTTCAGTAGCAATGATATCTGAGTAGTTGCCTTTTTGGAACTTCAAAAGTAAAGCAAAGAGTTGATTGTTTGAAAAAAAAGGGTTATGTTCTGTTTCACATAATCTCAGGCACTATTCTGACTGCTACCAGAATCCTTTCCCTTTGGGAAAACAAAATCATAAAACATCTGATTTGAATCACTTTGATGGAATGGAAATTGATTCAATAGGACCTTTTATCTGTTTTATCTGTGCTTTCTCACTGGAAAATTAAAATTGAGGAAGTCTGTGGCTAATGAGTTGCAAATGGTTAATTTCAGGTCAATTAAAGTCCTTGTCACTTTGGCATTATTTTTTCAACTTATTGCTTTCTTACCACCAAAACTCAATCAGAAACATCAAAGATACCAAACGGTACAGGTTGCCCACATATTCAGTGTGATATTTGTAATATATTTCAGTGTGACCTAGAATGGGCTGTCCAGAGAGGTTGTGGAGTCTCCATCCCTGGCGATATTCAAACTGTCTGGACATAGTCCTGGACAACCAGCTCTAGGTGAATCTGCGTGAGCAGGGGGAGTTGGACCAGATGATGTCCAGAAGTCCTTTCCAACCTCAAGTGTTCTGTGATTCTGTAAATGTAGATTGCTACTGATGGCAATAAAAAATAATAGTACCCACCCTGCTCAGATTCCTCCTCCCACCCCCATATTCCTGTCTATGCAAGTAGTTGGTTAAACAAGATAAAATGATAAACGGACATTCAAAATTTAGTCTGTTTTGGGATGGAGGAATAATTCACCATGCTCTAATTTAGGAGAATGGCTAAGCTCAGTGAAATACTACTATGATATACCACTCATACATCAATGTGATTCTGCTCAAAGGGGTGGAATTATAACAGAGAAAAAGTGATACAATAGACTGGTGAGTCAGGTCCATATGTTCATAACAGGAAATTTATTCATACTTTATGCCTTTAATAATTAATTGTTCTCAGAACAAATATCACACTGAAGACACTATGGAGGGAATAAGGGCTTTAACTGTTGGATTTTACCTGTAAATATTAGATTAAACCTTTGTCATCATCCTTTTCTTTTTTCCCATTTATTACTTTCTGAGTTGCATTTGCCATTTCTCCAGTACTGTTTCTAAGGGAACTATTGTCCTTAGAATTCCTAGAGTACCTAGAGTATCTCTGAAGGATTTATTGATTCCATGGATGTGTGGATAACTTAGCATATTTTTTTCTTTTTATTGTGGATGTATATTCTGCAATTTGAAGTTTCATCTGTTCAGAGTAGAGATACTTTCCTCCTGTAGATAAGTAAATGTGTCGTCTTATTTCACAGTAGCGTACAGCTGTAATTGTCAACATTCCCATGAGATATGCTAGGTGGAATGGATACCATTTGAAATAATATAAATGTCTAAAAGCAAGAATAAATTCTTAAGGTTATTAATGCTTTTACAGATAAAAGAAAGGAGGAAAGCTGCAAATTGTATTTAAAAGTTATAACCACTTCAAGTAAAACTCAAATGTTTATGAATAACAGAATCTTTTCACTTACTATGTAAGGTTAAATAATAGCTACAAGGAAACATGAAACTTGTTTTTTCTCTCTGTGTATTGGTATTTTACCTGTCCTTTTCACCTGTGTTTTCATAGCCCATAGGCTCTTAACCATTCTGTTTAACTTAGCTTGCTAGACATGCAGGCTTTTATTCTTATGACTTCCTTCTTGAAAATTACATCTTGTACTCTCATTATTCTCCATTTTAGTCAAAGAACTTGTTCACGTATAACAATAAAAGCATCAATTTCATTAATTTTTAATCTTCCAAAAATTAATGATCTTTCTTTCTCTGGGACTTTTGTCTCTATGAATGAATGAGTAAATTACATTTCATTTAAGTTATTACAGGACACGCTATTTCTGTTGATCCAACCAGCCAGCTCAGTTTGTTGGCAAAATGAGAACATATCTTTCAAAGTCTGAAGCTACAACATGTGGCAACTATAGGAGTCTAAGAAAGGGCTATCAAGTACTAAATCCAAGGGTCTGTGATCCCCTGAAAGCTTGTAACCTATGTGGCAAATTAGGTCTTACATATAAAATAAAAAGTGAAGGAAATTGATATACTGTACAACAGGTCTACGATGCCCTATAGAAAATTTGAAGAAATGTGGATTAAAGGTCCCCATTTTTATTTATTTTGGTATGTTACATTAATTTGGATAAGAATTCCCAAAACTGTGTCACACTGAGGTATATTAATATTTAAAATTAATTTAGATTTTTTCTAAAGGAATAGGGGGATTTGACTGATGCAGGAAGAAAAAGAATGCTTTTGATATTAAAGCCTTTCCATTATTTTATTTTATAATGTATTTATAATGTAAGCTGGAGTATTTAAAGGTGTTCAAAGGGATTTATCTTTCGTCATATCAATATTAGTGGTGAAACAGCAGACTTATCAGTTGTAATAGCAGGCATACTGCAGTAACATACAAGCATAAGCAATATACCTTGCAGTATCCAAATACAAATTTTGCTGAATCAAGATAATTATGTGCAGATAGTTAATGAAGACCTCTCCTGAGGGGTTTCATTCTGACACCAAGCTCTTAGAGAGATGATGGTGCTGATCGTCTGGAGCTGCTGTTACGGATTGGTAAGGAAGTTCACTATTTGTTAAATTTTAATCAGTAGAGTTCTAAATTCTAGAGCTTTTCCCTCTGCCATTAGAGGGGAGCTAAGGCAGACAGCAGAATCTGCCCTCTTCGCACCAGTAGTGGGTGGCAGTCTTTGGGGTCTGGTGGCTCCTGAGACCTGGGCTTCTGGGCTTTGCTGAGTCTGGGAGAGCTTTCTGGAAGGAAGGATTACCTGTGCACTGTTCCACAGCCACAGAGCGAGCATATACAAAATACATT
Organism: Ibidorhyncha struthersii; assembly: GCA_013398815.1. Lineage (NCBI taxonomy): Eukaryota > Metazoa > Chordata > Aves > Charadriiformes > Charadriidae > Ibidorhyncha > Ibidorhyncha struthersii. The sequence goes on along the minus strand of VZSZ01003088.1, from coordinate 252,993 downwards.
TAGTGTAGAAAATACCCATACAACAAACCTCCAAACCTCATCTGTTGGAAAGTCAGCTTGCAAATTACCTTATATCTGCTTTGATGGCCAAGAAAGAAAGCAGGTATCAGAAGAAAGAGAACAAGTCATTATCCTTATAACTGAAGTGTTAAAAAAGACTAAAAAACCTTACTTCTCCTTTTGTTCCTGTATGCATGTGCATGGTTTGTTGATATAGAAGACGACTGAAATACTTTGAACCGCTGGAGACGAGAGACTGACTACAAGTCAGTTACTTTAACCGAGAAAGTCAGGAGTCAGTTTAGTGGAGAGCAGTCTATCCTCAGATGACCATTGTTTTGCCTAATACAAGGTATGCCAGACACTGAGCTCTCACATCTCTGAAACTCAGATTTACTGAATGAATTTTCAGTATTAGGAAATTTGGAGGGGGAAAAAAGTTATTGCTCTTCTGATATCCTGGAACTATTTTCACAAGACACCTGGTAAATAATTGAACTCAATAAAGAGTTTTTACAAAATGTTCTGTTTAGGAAATAACTCAAAATTGCTGTAGAGAAGAAAGTTGCATCAATTTTTATCTTGTGGATGATGCTTTAATGGCATAGGAGGTAAGTTTCATCCTCTCATTTACCTGAAGGAGTCTGAACTCACTTTTTCCACCTGATATTTTCAGCCATCACTGCACTTAGAGCTCTTTTGCCTGTCTGTAACAGCTTCTTATTGTAGACAATTTTAGCAGATCTATTCAACCCTGCCCTATATAATTTGTCTACTCAAGTAGTAATCTAAAATAATTCATAATTATTAAAAAAATAATAATGTAAATGTCCAGTGTGGGAAAAACATAGAAAAAGAAACCTGGCATGTAAAATATTTTCTGAGCCCCTAGATTTCACACAGAAGTCTGCAGGACTTAGAGACAACTGCCTTTGATAATCAGATCACAGAACTGCTGGCAGAAGACATCTAAATTGCAGTGTGCAGCTGCGTACTGCATTTATTATCTATTCTAGATCTGAGAGGGAGGTGAGAATCCCCAAAATACCACGGACTGTAATCATCATGATCATCATTAATCATTACTCACCAGCTGCACACAAACATACACATGCATGCGCACGCGCACACACATCTCTTCCCTTTTGGCATCTGGTAAAGCCCTAATATATGTGTCATGTTGATTTGCGAATTGGAAAGAAGGCTTATAGGGAAAAAGTAGAATCATTCCGATCTGCCTAAATGTGGAGCATTTTGATTTACCTTAGGAGGAAAACCAGACTTAATAGTTATGGGTTTATCTCTATGCAGTGGAAAAATTACTGGGTGGTATATCACACAAGAAGTATGAAGTAAATTGCATATTTATTTCATGCATTCTTTTTATTTTAAAATATACATGTTTCAAGATCGGAGGAAGAACCTCAGTGAAATATTGTAAACTGCAGGGAATTTATTTTCAGAAAATTGTAAGGTTGCTCCAAAGAGGAAAGTTATGAGGGCTGTATACAACAGCTACAAGACAAAGACGGGAGAAAGTTTGTGTGCAATTGCTAGAAAATAAAAAGCAAATTCAATTTGTAAGACAAATTAAATATAAGCAGCTCCAAAATAATTTATAACAGACTTCATTTTAATATATCCAAACAGGAAAGAAAGCATCTACTAATTTACAGAAATTCATGCTGTTCTGTGTGACAGACAGGGCTGCATAATCTGCATTCGTCTGTCGAAATGAACAACCTAAAAGCAGCGTATATTTAGCACATAAAGAAAATTCAAATACTTTCTTTTCTTTTTCCCCTCGAACCAAATAAATAGCAAGCACTTATGGAAGAATCTTAGTTACTGTTTTTCGTTTAGAATTGCTATTGATCCGTGGTAAAAGGAGGAGGCAACGCTGTTTCTCTCCATGACAGCAGGTCTTTCCAAGACACCAAATACGGATGCTGAACCTAACCATCTGAACCACTGGGTTTATTTAGTGAAAAAGAGGTCTAACACAAAATTATCCCTGAAGCTCAACATGAAGACTGTGAGAAATACAGTCTTTAGGGACAGATAAATGTTAAACAGCTGCTAAGATTCAGCAGTCATGCATTTCAGGACATTTAGTATGAATTTATGAAACTACACTGACAAAAAAAGATTCTGTTGATTTAAACTACCTAAACACCCCGTCCTAATATTTGTGGAACTCAATAAGATCCTGCCTTATGCAGCTAAAATTGTTGGCTATTCAGGGATCTCTATCTGAATTGTCTTTGTTAGTTTCTTTCTTTCTTTCTTAGAAGGGTTGAGGGGTTTACCTGTGAAATGGGGGACACAGAAGAGGAAATTAAATTTTCTAATATTATGCTGTCTGGCTGAAGGAAATATAGTTGCCTGAGCTGGAACTCCATCAATACAAAAAAAAAAAAAAAAGAAATGGAATTGCAGCCTGAGCCTCTTTGATAACGCATTCAATGACTTTGGGATGCAGAGGCACAGTCTGGGGAAGGTAACATATGATTTAGGTGTCCTCGGCAAGGTTTTACCAGGTCCCTGGGCTGAGACAGCTCTCTTATGATTATGTGACTGTTAGGTAATGTGTTATGACTAGGGAGAAAGCACTGTGGTGATGATGAGTGGGTTTGGTGTAAGAGAGTTAGATGGAAAGTTGATTCACGGAACTATGGTATTGATCTATTTAATATATTTTATTATTACCTTTTATAATATAAGTGCTGACTGCTCTAGAGAAGTATGCTTTGTTTCATTCTGATGTGGTTACTTCTCACCTTTGAATGACTTTCACAGGTCATTTGCTCTTCTCCTGTTCTATGAGTTATTTCTGTTTTGTAGCTCCACCTGTTTTGCTGCAGTTAGCTTTTCTTTCTCTCTGGGCATCAGCAATCCTGGCTGTGTTGTCTTCAGTGATCACTTATATTCCTCAGAATGAATAATATTTTCATTGTTGCTTTCCCTCACAACATTTTCCTCTGACTTTATGACTTACTTCATCATCTTTGAAAGCCGGGGAAATTTTCATATCAGATGAGTCCCAGCCTTTTGTTGGGGTACAAAAGAGTGGAAGGAACAGGGTGCGGCTCCTTGCTAACCATACTACAGTTTGAAATGAGGGAAGGAGAATAGCCTTATCATTGCTATAATTTATTTAAATGAGAGTGGAAACCATGGGTTCCAACCAAATTTACAGAATCACTTTCTTCCAAAGAATAGCCAAGACAATGGGAGAAAAGGAGGATAACAGCCTCCATGAAAAGTGATCAGACATTTTCAGTAAGGCATTTTTTGGGTACTATAAATGTTGTTTGCTTGGAGCCACTATTTGGTACGTTTGCAAGAATATATCAGCTCTGCTGACTAGGATTTTGCCTCCATAACAGAGTTTCCTGGTCAAAGTGAGAGAGAACATCCCACAACTTAAAGCACAGAATAACCAATAGCCTAACAGCTCCTAAAAGGCAAGTGACTTAAGTTCTCCCTGAACTGGATTGCTGACTTGAAAATAAGCCTCACCCACCATAATGACTGTCCTGTTACATGGTCAGGTGTTCAGCAGAGGAGTTGCTACAGTTCCTTTCATGAAAGCTGTTTCATTTTTGTATAATTATTTAACAACTGTTTAGAGAGGGACTTGATCTCGCATACCAGGCAAGTACTTAGAATCATCAGTATCATACAAAGTTCATACTTCTCAGTCTCCCTTACTGAGCCATGCCACTTTGTTCATAAACTTGCGTATTCCCTTTAGGGTCTTTATTTATATAAAATTAAGAAACAGATCCTAACCACTGAAAATGATGCAGAAAAAGACAGATATTTAGGGGCTCTGCGAGAGTGTCAATCCCATACTGTTACTGTTAAAATCTGTTTTTTGTTTTCTTCCTTCCTAAGATTATATGCAGCAGCATAAGACTTCTTTCTACACTTTGCTCTGATCTTGTGTCTACACAAGGGAGAGAAAAAAGCCACCTTACCTCAACTTACGGGAGCTCAGAGTGACACCCACCTTTAGTGCAGAGTCTCAGCTACTTCCTGCATACAACTTCCCTCCTTGCCAAAGAAAATTGGCAGCTCCCTTGACAAGAAATAAGTCATTTCATAACTCCACAATTTATGACTCTATTTACAATGAAGCCTTTGCAATTTAGTGGTAGATCGTTCTATAGATTCTTGGAAGCACAACAACCTTTAGGGTGACAGATATTTAAGGAATTTGCCATTGAAAAATGTTTTTGCAGTGCCCAGAGGTGTGGTGTGAGAGCTATGTGTCAGAATATTTAGAGTTAGGTTTATAACTTCAAATATATAAGGGAAAAGTAATTGAATATATAATGTATAAGAAAGGAAAATGTTTCTGAAACATATTCCTCTATCATTAAATCTACCTACTGATCTTTTTTATCTTAAAGCCAAATAAGCATCATTTGCTTTCCTTTTAAAAGACTTAATTTTCTTGTTGCTTGTTCTTCGACTTTGGGACATCACACAGTGATACAATGCTCAAGTAATTTTCTCCCTCCTCTTCCTTAAAGTCTCCTGAATCGTTTCTATTTTGTCCTCGAATTAGCACACGCCTTGCTTAAGACCTTTGCATGCTTTCCCTATTTATAAGATTTGAAAAGTTTAATTTAAAACAGACGTTGCAGAAAGTCTACTGTGAAGTCTAAATACATCAGAAAACTGATTTGAGGATAGGATTGCTAAGACTCCTCAAAAACCTTCTTAGGGAAGCCACTAAAAGACTGTATTTTTTTCTTTCACTGTTCAAACTGCACAGAAACAAGGTGGGATTTAGCCCTTTAACCTTATGAACAGAATCAAGATAAAAAAGCATCACAGAAAACATCTTTGCTAGCTACTGTCAAAATCCATCCTCTTTCTATCACTCTAATGACCAAATATTCCTGTGCTACAACTTCCCTCTTCCAGACCTTCAAACAGTTTTGTGTTGCAAAATCTGAATTTTCATTATCTACCTGATATTTTTTGAGGTATTGCATTTTGATGTCAGCAGGCTCATTTTTTAGCATCACACAGAACAATTCTTGATGGAAGACAGCGGGCTTCCCCTCCAAAGTTAACAAAATAATTCAGGGATGATGCAGTGCCTTGTCATGACAGTACAGCACAGGTCATTTCTACCATTTGTCACTGGTAAAGGCAGCCACCCCAGCAGCAGAATCACTAGTTTTCTTATTTGTCTTTGGTAGTGGGTATCACCTTTGACTGTGCAGCAGAATTTTAACTTGTCATTAAAAAAATCATTAGAACCCCAAATGGGACATTGTGAACCTATGCTTCATTCAGAGTAGTTTTCCTGAGCTCTTGCAAAGATGAGAGCAACAATACCAGTAATGTATATAAACTGCTGTGCCATGCCATCTATGTTTTTGTTGTGGACTTGTTCAGCCCAATACTTCTTTTCAGCCTGTCTGTGAGCACAAAGTGAACTACTTTTTAGATCATACAGAGCCTGGGGAGACTGAGCTGCACCAAAGCTACATCTTTATGTGGATCAGTATCAGTGCCATGTTGTTCATTTGACATAAGGCATTTAATTTTGAAAAGCTTTGATGCTCTGAATCTCAGTGCTTCCTTTGAGCAGTTTAGCACCTGCAAAATCCATGAGACTGTCTTTCCCCATTTGAAAGAGTCTAAGCCACTTTTTATTCAAGCTGCACTGTGAATTATACAGCAGATTTCTGTTTAATGGTCAATACTTTATAGCACTCTTCAATTACATACATACTTTTAACTAAAAATAGTTAACTTAAGACAGGCTAAACCATGTGAATTGGATAGCCAGTAGGATAAGTTATTGACATAATAAAATTCTGTGGGACATGTATTATATGTTTTACAGGAAATAAATTATTTTTTTCTCTCATAGTCTGAAATCCTTAATTTCCTGATGTTGATTTAAGAGGCAAAGTAGTTTTGGCAGAAAATAAACCCCCTTGTGTTCTAACACTCCTCACCGAGGTGGGAGACTAGGTGGGGCTAGGTTTAGATTCTGAGTGATGCCCAATTCACCACTATCAGTCCAGTCACATTTAATGTATTAAACTGTTACGATTCCAGATGCACTAATAGTGGACTGTACTTTCAGTCTAGTCATGCTCATGAACTAGCACGGCCACTCTTGGCCGTGTTCAGTGAGAAACCGAAATGACTAGCTACTTTAACGGTGCAGTTTATTTAAGCAACAGGTATATAGGTTCTTATGGGTTGCTGGTGATAAATACACTGTCTGCAAAGCATGTGCAAATAACAGTATTGATAATTATACAAAACGCACGACAAAGTTGTAAACAATACAGCTTGGCTATAAATGTAGGAAAGAGACTCTTTAGAGAGATTTCTAAGTTTTCCCAGGAAGCACTTGGTATAGTCTAAGTCTTATCCAAAGGCGTCTCTATGGGGGGGAAGAAAGGCTCAGGCCATCGACTGGTCCCGGAAGTCAAAGGCAGTCTTTGATGGAGTCCTCCTTGACTTGTTCGTGATGGTGTCTTCCCTGATATTCCCCCTTTCTTGGGCTATTTTTATACTGTTTTTTACTTTCAAGGTGGAGTTTGAGTGACTCTAGTCATAAATACCTTTATTATGATTGGTGTAAAATTCTCTCGCCTCACATTTAAAGGTATAGTTTACAAAAAATTCAGGGCACAGACTCAAGGAGGAGTGGTCGCACCTTGGAGGTGGGTAGCCTTTGGGATGGAGGTGTGTTTAGGTATTATAATGACATTATAATAAGCAAAGTTCACACAAAGGACAGCATTTCGTCAAAATTTGACAAACTGTTGGCTCAGGGTAGTAAGTATGCAGCTTATCAGTTCCATAGGGCGCCATCTTGTTCCTATATCTGTTGTATTATCACAGGGCTTGGCCGTAGGATCTGCATCCCACTCCACTCCCCGTGTTGCTTTGCAAGCAATATTGTACAGGGAATCGCAGATGTAGTGGATTCTTCACATACCAGCTGCAGCTGTATTTTACCCTAAAAACCTTTTGATTTTATACCTTTCCTTAATGTGTGAACAATGTTGTATTTTTGATCATTTTAGTAATTACTACACACCTGACCAGACCAAGTTCTTAGTCTCTTTTGCAGCCAAATTCCTCTGAATGGCTCAATATCCACCAGATTAAAAAAAATAATGGTCTTTCTGTAGAGAAAACCTGAGATTTATGTGCATGTATTAGGTGTATCAAGCATGCAAAGCTATTAAATGAGAAGACTTATGTCTCCTACTCAAGGCACACAGAGCATCATCACCCCAAGAAGCCATTTCATACTTGCTTAGCATAGACTAACTCCTTTCTTATGAAGGGAAGTTGATACGGTTGCAGCAAGGAACCTGGAACTTGTATTATATTTAAAGCCAGGTAAAGAAACTTCCCATATCATCTTAATGAATTGATACACTTTCTCTGTCAGTCAGCCTACTTGCTTGAAAAGTGACAGTTCTGCAGGGCCTTCTTATAAACTAAAGGCTTTAGTTTCCCCAGAAAAATAAAATATCCAATTATAGGCCGTGAAAGACAGATTTCTCTAGGGAAGATGTATCTGCATGGAAACAACAGTGTCTTGTAGCTGTGAACCCAGACTCATGAATTTTGTGTTCAAATCCAAAATCAAAGGTCTTGTAAGGATTTTGGCTGGGGAGTGCCTACTCATTTACCTCCATGAGGGCCCTGGAGACAGAACCGTTACCAGGATATCAGATAAGCCAGACTACTGGTGCTCACCAGCATTATATATGACACCAGAGCAGATGTATGTGATGGAAGGAGGCCATAACTCCACAGACTGATCCCCATAGATGGCAAACAAATTTACAGCTCTTGCTGACATGCAGCCTCACTCCTCCCATAGTTTTCATAATCCTGCAGTGTGGGCACAGCAGGTTATTATGAAGCGCAAGTTTCCTATTCCTTTCTCAAGGAAGGACTCTCCTACATAAAATGTACTTCAAAGGGAGTGTAAGTGTTATATCTCCCATTCATCTTTGGTCCCTCTGCAGGGCTTTGGAGGCTCCCTCTATCATGTGCTCCCACTGACCCCACTGAACAAAAACATCCAGAAGAATGGGGTGATGAAAACAAAAGACTTCAGAAGGTTCTTTTGGAGGAATCTGTAGATACGGCTTCTGAAAATGGCACTGCATTTTCTAGATTTGGAAAAACTGTGTCACTAACCTTCTTGGAAATTTCTGTACTTTTATCCGTTCTCTGTGTGGGATTTTCTGAAATTCTTGTGTGCTTTCAGCTATAAATATTTCCTCTTGCTTTTGACTTCTATCCAAAGTGCCTGCAAATCTTTCTGTTTTCTTAGTCAAGAACAGCACAGGAAAATACTGACAAAGAAAAAGAGATTAGAAGCAGAAATTAAGTAAGCATTATTTCATCCTATTGAAGGATGTAATATACAAAACACAGGAGCAACAAGGCTACCTATCTGGAAGTCTGAAAAAAGTTCTGCTAAAAGCAAGTTATCCTTTTTTAGGAAAAAAATAGTGTTTTCTTGCTGCTATGTTCTGGTAGTGCCAAATGCCAGGTGAGAATTAAAAAGAGAGGGAAGGTATTTACAATTCTGATGAAGGGGTAGGTGTTGAAAACGTTATGTGTGATTGCAACAATGATTTGGTCTAGGCAGCAAATGACTGCTGTCTAGTATACTGAGCAAGGCAATGGTAGCGCACAGCTCAGCAAGGGCTGCAAGGCTCAGCTCTGCTCCTGAGTGGCACTGATGAACCTCTACGATGTGCTGCGGGCTCTGTGCTCTGCCACACGAGAGCTCAGTTATGCTACTTGAAGAATAAGGTTAATATTTTTATCCTATTTAACAAGCGGGGAGAAAAAAGGATGAGAAAAAATATGTATTTACTTTCAGCTTTTTCACAGAAAGAGGAGGAGGAGTTCCACTCTGGGTATAACATGTATCTACGTACAGCGGGTTTATTAAGCATCCTAAAATGAGATCAGATGCTTCTAACGTAATTGAAAGAGAGACATATACTCTGTTTCCTGCTAGAGCACTTATGGCACTCATAGCACTACAGTGATAGCAAGGAACACTGGAACTGCATGCAGCTTCCAGCCCAGCCTCTGCCAGATAAAGTGTGTCCGTTTACCTGAAGGCAGGATTTTCACTGCCTGTTACGTTCATGTTATCTATGATAAAGATTCTGAATACTCATTAAGACTAAGTGTTTTAGGGACAGTGAGTGACAAGAGCTTCTAATTCAATGTAAAATCCACACGGAAGACACTGATTTAAAATATTTGTAATATTTTCACTTTTCCTTTTTTTTGTGTTGTATTTTGTCATTGTTTCCAAGAGCTGGGAATTGGACTTTTACAGAGAACATAAAAGGACATTTTATCTTTCCTCTCTGTCACTATTTCACAGCACTGGAACCCAAGAATATTCTGTATTTTTTCAGAAAAATAAAGATAATTTGCATCAAAATAATCAATATAAATTTACATATACATTTCAATATATATGTAAATAGTTTGGAAAACATGTTTCTGTTAGATGGATAGATATATTCCTCTTATATTTACCATGGCATGGATAAGTATTTGCAATTGAGATATCACCACAGGAACTGCACAACTCAATGAAGCATTAAAAAAAAGTAAAAAAATCAATTGCCCTTTCTTCTGAACTTCTTAAATTTCTTCCTTTTTTCCCTCCTCTTACTCAGATGGCTGCTTGCTGTTTCTTGCTGAAAGCTCTAGGAAAAAACTCTACTTAATTTAAATAGATAGCCCAGGTTTCTGTACTGACATCTATAATCTGTGAAAGCAGTGTTGCCTAACTTCTGGACCCAGGTGAAAGGATACATGATATTATTATAAAAACATATATATTTATCAGGAGCTTCCCATCAGTTTTTGCCTCAGGTAGTCACAGGAATAAAATATTACTTTAGACCTCTTCAAAATACATACACTCAAAATGGTCAGCTCAAGGAACGCACATAAATAATAATTTTTTATGTTACTTCAGTGGCCAAATCCAAGCATAGCTGCAAAAGTAACCACTTTGGAGAGAACACTTCAGTTTCATTTACAGTTCACCTCAACTCACGGAAAGAGCCATCTGCATCTGGTTTTACTTGTGCCTGTTCCATCCAGTGCTCTAGTACTCTTGACGTAAATGTGAGATAAAGATTTTAGTGAAAGTTCAGATTTATCAGACATGCATTTATTTCAGGGACATTATTGCTCTTAAATGTCTAATTTGCATAGAGTTTTATGAGTTGCTAACATAACATATTTTTTTGTCCATTTCTGTTTTAATTTAGGTAATATTGTTAAATGGGTTAAACTGATCCTTTCTGCAACTCTGTTGATGTCACTGGAGTTGCATTAGGGACACATTGAAACCCATTTGTCTCATCAAGCATCGGGGAAGTATGCTTGGAATATGCTTGGAATATGCTTGGAATTCAATGTCTTTTTGATGCCATCTGAACCTAAAATATTGAAAGATTATCTAGCCTGACAATGCTCAGAATTACATTTCAGTAGATAATCTGAAACTAGAAAACTTAAAAAGCTAGTGAAAAAGGCAGAAATATCGTATATAGAAAGTAAGTAATTAATGTTAGTTTGAAAACAGAGTCTGCGAGCTACTTTAATTTTGAGGGATTTTTCTTCCTTTGATCCCATCCTAAAGTATGTATTAAACATTTAAAAGAGGCATAAAAGAGACAATGGGCAAAAAAATGAAACACAGGAGGCCCTTTCTGAGTGTCAGGAAACACTTACACTATGAGGGTGACTGGGCACTAACACAGGTTGCCCAGGGAGGTTGTGGAGCCTGCATCCTTGGGGATATTCAAAAACTATCTGGACAGGGTCCTGGGAAATTGACTCTAGGTGCCTGTGCTTGAGCAGGGGGGTTAGACCTGATGATCTCCAGAGATATCTTCCAATATCAACTATTCTGTGATTCTGAGATTGAAGCAAAAGATGATCCTAAAGGAAGTGGCTTTGCACAAATCCTCATTGCCATAATGTTTCCTTTCCAAGAACAGGTAGTACATAAGTTAGTGAAAAGAGTCTTGCTACACAACCATGCTTTAACATTAGATTGTAAGGTCAAGACTAATTAGAAAGAAAGAATCAATTATAACTTGAATTTGCATTTTGAGGTTTTTTTGGAGAACATTAGCTCATTACTTATCATAGCTCCCATAACATTCAGTAATGGCTTATTGGTCTTCCTTTGATTTTGTACAGCAAATTTATACTGAGCCACATTATTTAGACACTTTCATTAACCACTGAGAATTTCATTGTTTCAAAACTTTCAATAAAAATCATGTTTCTTAAAATCAGTTTTGCTACTTGACAGCACTGGAAATAAACCTCACAATCCTTTAATTTAAAGTACTGCTTCAAAATCAGCTTATGCATCTCCACATTTCTCGTTCAAGAGTTTTTATCGTAAGATGCAGTAAAAATAATAGATGGATGATTTATTTAATTCCCTTATTCCCTCACACACTTCTCCAATGGATACTATACCTGAACTGCATTTGTTTAAAATTATAGGGTCCGTTTTCCAAAAAAAGTGACAAAACCTGTTATTTGTAAAATACAGGTTTCTCCTGAAATTCTTTCTTGTGATCAATTTTTCCCTACTTTTTCCTACCTTTCTCTACTTCCTGAGGCTACAACATCTTGTGTTCTGCTCTACCTTTGATGAAGTGGAGTACTGAAGGTATTTCCAGTGATAGCAAGTCCTATTTCAAAAGTTCTGTTATTGAGAATACTTGAAGAGCAAATGGAATTGTATTCAAATAGAATTAATAGAACAGGAAATTTTCCTAACATGCAAAAATCTTCTGAAAAATTAGCATGTCTGGAGTTGTTCTAGCAGCAACACTTTAACTGGACAGGGACTTGCTGAACACGTTATTTCTCATATGGACAAGAATTCAGCTGTTGAATTATGCTTTTGTCACTGCCTGCATCTCTCCCACTGAAGTTTTCCTACTACTGTTTGGGATTTTTTCAGGTATCTAAAAGTTACTACAACCAGATGAGAGGGGACAACAGGATAGATGAGATCATTGCCATTACAGCTGTCACCCAGTTTCTATTAAGTAAAACCAAGAAAGGCTCTATTGGTATCCTGGTTTTTGCCTTATTCCCATCACCTCTTATGATTCTATGGTCACAGTTTGCTTCCACTTCAATGCAGTCTGAATTAAGATAATGCCTGAGCACTCAAAACTCAGCCAGTTTTGGCAACTGTTATTCAGAATGACAAGACTAGGGGCAAAACGAGCTGTGGTTTCCTCAAGGGTAGAATAAAACATGCATATCATACAGCAGGAATATAGGTTACTATATGAGAGGTGTGATGTCCTAGAAAACAGAGACTTGAGAATAATTGGAGACTGGATTAAATATTTGCTTTCAATTTGATAGAGTGTGAGGAACAGCAGGAACACTTTCCCTGGGTTTTCAACCAAGGGGAGCTCAAGTGAGAAGAGCTGAAGCACTTGTCAGGTATAGTCTTATGTTTAAAAGGTGCTATGTCCAGGTCAAAACCTAGCATTTAATTCCTGTCTGTGTAAAAAGAATTTGATTGGCAATGTCCTAAATCTGTGCTTTGGTTCTTCTCAAATTTTGAAATTTATGATAACCTTTCAGATGAGGAGTTTTATATGCTTGATTAACCATCCAATGTAAACAGACAGGCCTAATGACTTTCTTAGGTATTTGAAGCCTTCTATTGTTTTTTTCTTTTTTTTTAATGAATCATTGTTGCTTTCAGGCACATTAAATTGTGGGCATATGAATTTCTTAGATTTACCAGACTTTTTTTCTTCACCAGTGGCCAAATCACAACTTTATCAGTTCAAAAAAATTGGAAAAGTAGAGCCTTAAGTTGTTTATCAAATGTTAGCAGGAAGCTGAAAAGCAGCTTTAACACATCTACCTGTGACTTTGCCAAAAGATAGTGAGAATTAATATTTTACTGGCTGCTAAAAAAAAAACCTCACCCAAACCCAAAAAATCAAACCCACAGAAGCACTGTAAGAACAGCACTGGTAGTAGTCATTTAAAAATCATTGTAATGTAATATAATGCAATGTAGTCTTCCGATACTGTTCTCACCCTGTCTGGTGGCTGTGAAAACATTTGCTAATTGCTTATCCCCCCACTATTCTCCTTCCCTCTGTTGAGCCTCCCCATCACTAGCTGCATAATCATCAGTCTTTGAAGTCAGCAGCCGTCTGCTAACAGAGCAATTAGTTGAAGCACCAAGAGCAGCAGGTGTTAGATGTGTTGCTTTTTTGTGACTTATCAACAACATTTATCATGTTCTTGCAAAAGATTCATAATGTACACATGGATTTGCTACAGGCTTTTATTTTCTGTTTGAATAAGGTGAGTGCATGTCACCTATTATTTTTTGCAAAGCAGGTTCTCAGGCCACAGAAGCTGATGGGTCAGACCCCAGGATCCTGACCAACAACACGTGCCATGTGGCACCTGCAGTCCAAGTAATTTGCTGAAATGTTGTTCATCTGACTGAATGTAGTCACTTTATACTGGAGCCAGTTGTCTGGATTTCCATTATCATCAGAGGGAAGAAATAGATTAATTTTTTCTTTGAAGTACTTTATTTAAAGTACATATGTAAACAGTGCATTGCTATTCTGAATTAGTATTATGAAATAAATAAATTGGAAATAAACTTTATAACAGTTGGACCTCAAACCAAAATGACATTTCCCAGATGTAGGAACAATATGGAGTATTATTGGGTAATAGCAAATGACCTGGTTTAAAGTTAATTTCATAGAATTTTTACTGTTACCACCTCCATTGCAAAGTTGGAGACACACGTGGACATTTTGGGAGGCCTTGAATATGATTTTCTTTCTTTTTCAGATCTGGAAACTTCAAAATCATCTCCACACAAAGTCTTGTAACTACAGAAGTAGTGACAAGATTCCTTTTAAAGGATGCATTGATCTGTTGAATGAGTGCATCGAGGCACCTTTACAGATACTTCCACAAGTCTGCTTCTCTTTTTTAAATGTGTTTAGTGGAGAAAAAGATAGATAGATAGCAGCATCCAAGGAAGTAACACTTTTTCATTTATTAGGAGTTATTCATCTGAAATGCATGAGAGGAATAGAAACATAACAAAAATTAACATAAGTATGCCCTGATAATCCAGTCTTGATAGATTAATTAAAAATGCTGTAAAAGAGAGAGTGATATAAAATCATGTGTCCAGCTTCATCTGCCCTTCATTTTTTTCCCTTGAGTGAAGTTACAGATTTTTTTCAAGGACTGGAGGCAGTGAGCTGAAGAACAAAATTTGTTGTACAGTAGGGGAAAAAGAAAAAGAATATTGTTATCATGTGATGTTCAGTGCAACTGTATTCTAGAGTGCCATGCAAAGATAGCACCTCTTTAGAGAAATTATTTGCTATATGCACACACTGAATCACAGATTCATAGTTTGAATAACAAATCTGCCTTGTAAATGTATTTTACTACAGCAATTACAGCTTGGACAACGAAAACTGAATTTGTTTCTGTAGACAGAAATGTTTATTAAAGTGCAGTAAATTACACCAAATGAACAGACTAGAGACACAATAGGCTGCATATTGGTGAATGCAGAACAGCTTCTGACGTAAATTTTATCTTGAATCTGCAATTAAAAAAACTTGTCGGCAGACATATAGTACTAATAATCAAAGAAAGTTATTTTATCACGTGTAGAGAGATAAGGCACTACTATGTGAGCTGTGGTTTACAGTTTTAAGGCATTTTTCCCATTTATCTAGACAATATGAAGGCATTCCTTTTTCTCCACATAAAGAGTTCTAAATACAATAAAGGTATGAAGTAGCAGCGCAGATGGGCATATTGTGGAACTGGCAGTATAAAGGGACCCTATATCTTATGGAGAAGGTGGAGAATGCAAGAGGCCATGGTAATAGGGTAGGGAGAAGATGGTAAGTGAGACCGGGGGAGAAAGATCTTTTTATTGCAAGATTGCAGGTTTTATTGTTGTTTTTCCTTGAAACAGTGGAATTGCTCTCAATGCTCCTCATCTAAAGAGTAAATGGCTCACTTTAATATGAAAGCTACCTCTATATATTCTCTGGACATAAAATATCCTTTTATTATTCAAACACAGCAGACACAGAGAAGCTAAATCAAGCTCCACTCCATATATTTGTACAAGTATGATTTGTGCTCAGTCAATTGAAGGAGTATTGCAAGATATTTAAGGCCACCATGACTTGTAACAATCAGTTTAAATAAAAAAAATACAGAAAATACAGAATTCTCTTTTGTTAGCAAAAGTTACATAGGCAACCAGAGTAAAAAACACCCAAACATGCAAACATGCCTTCAACTATGCAGAAAGCTCCTCAATCTCCAGTATTGTTGTTAAGTGTAATTATTTTACACTGACTTTGTCAGATAACACACATGCCTTCTGAGACACTTATCACTTATGCTCTTCTGTTTGAGTGTGTGATTTCTCTTTTTATCTGTGTGTCAACAGTTATGTTGAGATCTGAGATATCTCTTGCTCATGAACAAAATTACTGGGGGAAGAAGGAGGAGTAGGAAGGTTATGAAAAGTCTGGCAAGAACCTGTGCAGCAGCTATTCTTCTGCCCACCTGATGGAGGAAGTGCTGCACAGCAATGCAACATCCATCCCAACAACAACTGCACCACTTCCCATCGAAGCTTTGCAAAGGGTGAATGGGGAAGACAAAACTGTCACTGTCCAGTCAGGCTCTGTAAAACAAAACATTTTTTTTAATTCCTTTCTAAGGAAATATATCTTAAATAAACAGGCTTTAATACATACCCCCAGCTTTCCCAAAGCTGCTGTTACCTGCATAGGGAGAAACCTGTTTCTCAGACAGCTTCTTTTTTCATTTTTATTTCAGAAGGAAGGGGAAGGGAGAAGGAAAGAAGGTGTCTATGTTAGGATACAGCGCAGACCAAAAGGAATGAATGTATAGAGTGAAACAGGAGATGCTGAGGACCCACTATCAACACTGTATGAGTTTTGGGGTCAGAGGTGGTTACTTCAAACTCTCTCTTGTCTGGTCTTATGAGTAACAAGAGCCTTTTCTAATCCAAGTGCTTTTTCTCTAGTGTTTTTTGCATGTTCACTTGTTTTTTTCAGTGTTTAGCATTTTGGTTTGATTGTTTCAGAAAGATTTGTTTAAAAAAAAATCTTATGTATCTTCCTGCTTTTTCATAATGTTTCTGATTGAAAACATACTGCCCTATATATTTGAATTCACTTTCCTCAGGTACAACTGATAGTGGTTAATTTTTATTTATATGTCTACACTTTAAAAAATCCTTTCAGCTGAGCACTTATTTGCGGAGTAATCCTAGAGGAATTCCCTCCCACTTCAACCTAGCAAAAGGTATGCATATATTTTGCAATAATGCAAGCAAAATTCATCTTTTGAAATTCCATCTGCTTACGTGGGAACAAATGAGAGTATGCAAACATCTCTGTGAATAAGTATTTCTTTCAAAATGCAGTTTAGGATTTTTCTTAACAGTCTGACCCTGAAGTCATTGCTTTGATCTGTTTTTGTGATATTTATGCATGTTTTAACAAGCAAGATAATTGTCCAGTGCATGAAGAATTGAAAGTGTACCTATTTATACCAGTATGCATCTATGGATATTTGTAAATCAATATATAGGTTTGGAAAAAGAATGCACTTTCAAAAAAAATCTTTTGATCCTTTCCATTTATTATATTTTTGTTCCCATCACAGACCAGTATCAGAGCACACAAACTGGATTCTTCTAAGATTAAACTAAACCCAAAGATTTGCTCCAACAGCTAAAGTGAGTTCAGTCAATCAAATCAGAGAACTATTATGAAGTAAAAGCTTCCATGAGGGTGTACAGTGAAGAGAGCGGGTCATCAGCTGTTTTGCCCTACAAACCTGTGATTGGTAGTCCCCATTATTTGCTAATATGGTCATAACCTATGAAATTCTAGGGTACTCATTTACCTATCTTATTTGTTTCTGTTTCTAGGATGTAAAAATACAGTTATAAATTGCTAAAATATGAAACTGTGTGAGAATATACTATAAAATATTCTCAGTTATTAAGAAGGCACAAAATTCTTACAAGAATTTGTGTATTTCTGAAGGCGTGCAAGAAAGAAGCACTCACTGAGCCTGCAGATTGCTGAACTGCTTCATCCTAAAGGATTCTTAAAGTAGTTTAAGCTTGTCATCCATTGATTCAGAAATGTGCATAGCAGAATGCAGAAAGTCTGGGAAAAGTTTTAATGTTCATGTCAGTGTGCTTCTTGGACCAAGCATTTCAAATTTGCTAAGTCAGATAAGAACTGATTTTGGCAGGGGTAGATATGCAGGCTTCTTATCACCTCAGTAGTAACTTCCATGTGAGTAAAAGTTTCTGTGAATATTTTCAGCTATTAGAAGGACTTTGTTAGAAGTTGAAGAAAGGAATGACTGTTTTGACCTGGAAAACAGGACAAATTATATGGCAGCAAGCAAATCTAGGAATACAAGCCTAAAATGCCACCAGATCTATAGTTAGAAGGTCTCTCAGACACAAGTAGACTCTTAATTTGTATAGAAAAGTAGGCTGTAGATCAGTTAATTAACTTTCTTGTAAAACTGATCATGAGTCACTGTGATGCGTTTGCCTTCTTGATATAAGGACTATAATGATACAAGAAGAATATTAAAGTCCCTGAAGATTTTAATCATCTCTATGTTTTTCTGCAAATGGAAAACAAATTAAGGCTTTATTTCCTGCAACTGAAATACATTCAAGCGACTCCTCTGTCACAGGTTGCTTTAAGCTTTAGAAGCATCACAACTTTGTTAGCACTTTTTATGTTTAAATTAAAGTCAGAGAATTTAAATTTGATGGTATTCTTCAACATCACAGTGCATTGTTGTTAATATGATCATCATATTGAGAAGGTTGTTTCCACATTTGTGTTTCCAAACTAATTTAAAAGAAGTTCAAATTAAGAATGGCAAAGATTCCTGAAAGACAGAGGTTTGGTGTTTGTAGTATGGGATAGGACAGAGGAATGTTAATTACAAACATAAGAGAGAAAAAAACTTCAGAAAGATATGTTGTGAAGAAGAAAAGAAAGTAACAAAAAAGGCTGTACATTTTATGGCTAGGAAGATTTTTGGAAAAAAGCATACAAGCTTTCTTGGAAGGATATGCATCATTTGCATGACAGTGCATCTCATGGGTCACATAATTTCATGGAAAACAGTTTCTGGTTCATTGTGTCTTTGTTGTTTTTTTTTTCTTTTTTTTTTCTTTTTTTTTTTTTTTTAAGTAAGGAACTGGAAGAAGAGCTCAGGTTGCCTGAAAATCCTATTTAATTTTAATTTACAGAGTTCTGATGAGCCTCAGTTCTATATGCTCCTTAGTAACATGCACAGCAAACTGTAAGAAATGACCATAGATGATGATTGCATGGTTACCCTTAAGTGGTCCAGGAGATATCACTAGCAATCAAGATGACTTCCTACATGATATATTCCTGAAGTTTTTATCTTTCAACTAGTTTCTGAGAAAATTAGAACTTTTAAGGAGGTAAAGAATATCTTGATTTAAACTTTCCAAAGGATTGTCGATTTCAGAGCTGAAATGATTAACTACCATTTTTGTTAAAAGAAATAAATTTTAGTTAGATTTTCTGGTTTATTTTTCCAGTTCCTCAATGATGTGATGGCCATCCACAAGAAGGGCCAGAAGGAGGATCTGGGGAATTACAGGCCTGTCAGTCTGACCTGAGTGCCTGGGAAGGTTATGGAACAAATCATCCTGAGTGTCATTATGTGGCACATGCAGGACAACTAGGTGATCAGGCCCAGCCAGCATGAGCTCATGAAAGGCAGGTCCTGCTTGACTAACCTGATCTCCTTCTCTAACAAGGTGACCCGCTTAGTGGATGAGGGAAAAGCTGTGGATGTTGTTTACTTGGACTTCACTAAAGCCTTTGACATGGTTTCCCACAGAATTCTCCTGGAGAAACTGGCTGCTTATGGCTTGGAGGAGTGTACTCTTTGTTGGGTAAAAAACTGGCTGGATGGCTGGGTCTAAAGAGCGGTGGTGAATGGACTTAAATCCAGCTGGCAGCCAGTCACAAGTCATGTTCCCTGGGGCTTGGTACTGGGGCCAGTTCTCTTTAATATCGTTATCAATGACCTGGACGAGGGGATCAAGTATGCCCTCAGTAAGTTTGCAGATGACACCAAGTTGGGCAGGAGTGTTGATCTGCTTGGGGGTAGAATAGCTCTACAGAGGGATTTGGACAGGCTGGATCGATGCGCAAAGGCCAATGGTATGAATTTCAACAAGACCAAGTGCTGGGTCCTGCACCTTGGTCACAACAACCCCGTGCAGTGCTACAGGCTTGGTTAAGAATGGCTGGAAAGCTGATCGACAGAAAAAGACCTGGAGGTATTGGTCAACAGCTGGCTGAATATGAGCCAGCAGTGTGCCCAGGTGGCCAAGAAGGCCAACAGCATCCTTGTGTCTATCAGAAATAGTGTGGTGAGCAGGACTTGGGAAGTGATTGTCCCCCTCTACTCTGCACTGGTGAGGCCCCACCTCAAGTATGGTGTTCAGTTTTGGGCGTCTCACTACAAGAAAGACATTGAGGTACTGAAGGTGTCCAGATAAGGGCAACAAAGCTGGTGAGGAGTCTAGAGCAAAGACTGGCTGAGGGATCTGGGGTTGTTTAGACAAAGGGAGGCTGAGGGGAGACCTTATTGCTCTCTACAACTATCTGAAAGGAGGTTGTAGAGAGGTGGGGGCCTGTCTCTTCTCACTAGTAACAAGTGATAGAACAAGAGGAAATGGCCTCAAGTTGTGCCAGGGTAGGTTTAGGATGGATATTAAGAAAAATTTCTTCGCTGAAAGGGTTGTCAAGCATTGGAACAGGCTGCCCACGGAAGTGGTGGAGTTGCCATCCCTGGAGGTATTTAAAAGATGGGTAGACCTGGTGCTCAGGGACATGGTATAGTGGTGGTTTTTGGCAGTGTTAGGTTGATGGTTGGACTTGATGATCTTAAAGGTCTCTTCCCACCTAGACAATTCTATGATTCTATGTCATTTATAGCTTCCCTGTTAAATTAATATTTAAGTTAATTTGTTCATGTAGATACCGCATAATCAAATAATCTTTGATAAATTAAAGACTCATTTTAGAGAATTTTACTGCAGTGGAATGTTTTCAATACACCATTCCAAAACTTTTATAAAATAATATTTAATGAATTATTGCCAGTAAACACAGTTGTGGAGAGTTTTGGTAGTCTTTGCTTGGTTTGCCAGTGCGAGATGTGGAGATATTATGGTCCCATTTACTCACATACTACATATTCTACCAGTGGCTAAAGATGATTGACTTTACTATTACAATGCTAGCCCAAGTCCAGCTCATTATTTCATTGCTACTTATGGTAGAATATCCATTGTACACTTTGTTTTAGTTAGAAAACTTTTTTTCCCCCAATATGTTGTACTGGCAAAAAAAAGTTTCTAAGTTGTAAGGTCACTTAGTCACAGTGATCTTATCTATCAGTTCTCTAATTTTGGTCAGTTGCAGAATTTTTAATTGCTGTCTTTATAATAATTAAAAAAATTATTAATAAACAATTATCATCATAGTGGCACATATGGAAGTTGCTTTAAGTTAGTACTATGTTAAACTACAGGAATAGCAAGCTTTAGTAGCAGAATGTGTAGGCTGTGGCACAGGTTTTAAGGAACTTTCCTGGTATTCAGCTACTGACAAATCATACAGATAATTCATTCAAAATAAATTATCTAGACTACTCAGTTTACTAAAACTTCTCTAAATTCTAGGCAGTTGTTATTTAACATGTTTGCAGTTAATAATTTTGTATTGCACCTGTAAATTACCTCTAGAGTTCATGTATAATATATACACACATATATACATTGTGGTGGGCTAGAACACTAATGTTGTGGACAAAGCCTGTCAGATTCTGCAGTGTATGCTTATGATTCAAGACAATGTCTGAAAGGAGGATAGAAGAAAACATTTTAGTCTTCTCTAGTTTACTGTATTTTCTCTAAAAGAGCAAGTGATAGAAAGATTGTTTGACGACAATTAGAAATAGAAATGATTCTATTCATTTTCCAATGTGTATGCTTACTGTTCAGAAATGGATAAACTGGTAGCACTCCCCCAAAATCAGACAGGTTAGTTTCCCCATCTTGTCAAGCATACTTCTGCTTTGTTTAATGATTGCATATAGTGTATAAATTATAGCCTACTTTAATGATAGCTCTTTTCTCCTCGGATTTTACAAATCCACCACACTATCACCAAAGACTTCTGCTAGAAACTGTTAGTGGTATGTTATTGAATATGTTCTTTATCCAAGAACACACAAATACTTTTCACTGCATTTCGTAGAGTTCATTACATTTGTGCACATATTAGTATGTACAATATTGTATATGCTGGTTATTAAAATTTCCATAACATATTGCCTTTTGAAAAGATAGAATCTGGATTCCAAAACCTTTAAATCATAAATATAATTTATGCATATGCATTTCAGATTATACATATTACACTCATATTTATAGAACTTTAATTATAATTTTGTATATAGTTTTCCCAGAAATGTGGAAAATTTTAAAGGACAACAGTGTCAAAAATCATCATTTCCACAATGTCAAGTAAAATGTAAGATGGAAATTAGGCCAAGTTAAGTACCCAAGAAATCCTTCAAGTGCGTCAGAAGCTGAAAGCATGTGAGTTTTACTGATCTGTTGTGTACCAGAAGAGAAACTCGAGGCCTGATTCACATTTGTATTTTAAAAAGTTAAATCCCACCTACCTGCTATTTCAGCTCAGTTGTTTCTACAGCTGTGTTCAACTCCCTTTTTTTGGAGAGCATCTAAGACTGCAGATGACCAAAAATCTTACATGTGGCACAGTGTGCCAATAAAACTCCTTCATTTTTAAAAGGACCCCAAGAAACATCTGTCTCATTCCTGACAGTGCATCAGGTGCTATGTCCGGTCCCTGTCGGGATCTACACCCTCGCTGTTCCTTGGACTATCTTTCCTGAAAGCCTGACCAAACACACCCTAGAGATAATCCTTACTGGTCCATTGACCATCTGAACATTCACCAGCACCAGATCCATGGCTTGTCTGAGGAGTTAAAGCCCACCCAAATCCTTCAACTCCAGCCCTTACTGCCTACCAGAGCAGCCAGGCTCCAGTGTCCTGTTGAAGCTGTTTCACTTTGCATGGAAAGTCTAAATATCTGCTGGATCAGAAGGGAAACAGAAAGCTGATTTCTGGAGGTAGCAATAGAGTGGAGAGAGAATTCTGTTTCACTGACTGGGTTTACCTATTATATCTAAATTGCTCTTATGTCCTAAAATATAGATTAAAAGATTTAGGTACTATGCAACTGTGGCAGAATATGTATGTATATAGAGGAAGGTATTTATGTGAGATGAATGTAGCGCAATAATCGGCACTCTGAACTCCAATCCTGAATGGTTAAGTGAGATGAATTCAGATCCAGAACAATGGAAGGATTCTTAGGACTTTATGAATTTAAGAAAGAAAGGCAAAAAAAATCTAGCTAAAATATATACTTAAACAGGAGCTGGGAGTGGCATATATACTTACAAAAAGGTCATTTTGGTGTTGCTATAACTTACAGGACTTACACTGATGACAGGTAATTTGAAACAATAAGTTAAAGTACATTTTTTTCTAAGGAAAGTCTTGACAAATCTATTAAAATACTATCATTGTGTCAAAAGATAACTGTCAGAAAGAGGATGATATAATTTACTTGAATATTCACAAAGTCCTAGCAATACCTCTGGTGAGTTTATTAAATAAATTTAGGAAGTGGAGAAGAAAAGTAAAGTAAAGCCATAAAAACAAGGAAGAGACAAAATATAAAGTAAAGACAGATTACCTTCTTTCAGTTGGCAAATATCAACAGAAGGTTGATTTTCTTAATGAAATATACAAGTGTTTGGGTTAGTTGCAGTAAATAAGAATGTGAAGAACGGGAAGTGGTAGAAGGTGTATATGAGAAGGAATAATTTGAACAACTCACACAAATGTTTTGGCTTTGTTTTTCAAAGTTATACTGTTTTAGGCAGAACTGCTTGGATTATGGCTATCACAAATCCCTTTGGTCATGTCTTTCAGTACATCTCTGTTCACATCAATGGGATTATTCTAGGAGTTCATATGGCATGCTGGGGAACACATCTTCTTTAAGAATCCCTAGGAAAGATATGCATGTCAGCAGTTTCAAAGTTGCCTGCAAGTAACATAAGGGATGCATTTGTTATCAATGAACTAAGGATTAACCAAGCACTCTAGTTTTAGTTATTCTTCCTACATAAATTGGCAAAAACTGAATGCTTATTGGGCTTCCAAACAAATGTACACAAAGTTGTCTTTGAGCTGGGAAGGATTACGTGTGAAGATGTACCCTATGGCTGATAAGATGAAAGTGTTTATGTGCTTGATTTAGGGCATTGATAAGCAGTTAATCATTTGGATGTAGAAATATTCATGTTTTAAAAAACTGAAATTTACACCTGCAATTTTTTTAAGTTCTAATTATAATGGCCATTTTCCTGAGTATGCAAAGACATTTTTCATAGACAAATGAATGACTCTGATGCGCTATTTCTGAATCAGAATGACTCATATTTCATTACTATTTGAAGACGAAGGTCCCCTGTCAGTAATGCCTGCGTACCATACTGTCAATAACTTCCCTCATACATATGGGCAGCCTGAAATAAACTGCTAGCTCTCGGGTGTCTACATTTGTGACAATCTGTGAACGAATCACAGTATACTCTTGAGAACTGCATATGGTACGCAATTTAACCTGCATACTAAGGAGGTGGTGTATATTGTGACTCTGGCGTCCAGCTCATCATGAGGTCAAGCCAAATGGTTCAAAGTCACACAGGAAGGCAAGGAAGCACAGAGACTCTCAGGGGATATCCAGGGAATTGCCATACCAGACAAAGGGTTTCATTCTTTCACATAGCTACTTTGGGTTAGGAAGGAATACAGCAATTGGGTCTAAGCCATTTCTTCTTCACTGTGAGAAGAGTCTGAAGATCTTTCCTGTGGGATCTACTGTGTTGCGTGTCCAAAATACATATGATGATTCCCTGGATCAAAACCTAGTGATGCGGACTACAGACTTTAGCTAAGGTAGAAGGAACTAAGCCGGTATAATTCAGTTTATACATGTGCCTGTATGTGTTTCTGGCAAGCTCAGGACCATAGGCGGAATTTTGAGACATAAGGATGTAGTGTTCAGATAGCACTTCATGTATCTTTTGTGAACTCTAAAACTAAAATCCTGGGAGCATTTTCTGGTACAGCACAACATAATACTTTTATTTTGTGATTGACAGGAAGGAATTCTGCCTCCTTTCATCTATAGTGTAATGAATTCTGTAGAGTGAGAGTGAACTCTGCTATTTGACTGCATGACCTTGAAAGGATCCATTGATCATTTCTACTTCTCTTTTAACTAGGTGCAACTTTATTATCCTAATGTCATCTGAATATTTTGCAGGTTCCGAATATTGAAAAAAGTATCTTGACTTGTCTTGCCAAATGCACTGCGGGGGATGGTTAGGGCCCTGAAAGTACTTCTCTCACTGCTAGCACATTAATCCAGAAAAAGGGCAACATAAAACCTAATAGTTCACGGAGTGATTGGCAAAGATCTGTTGATCCTTCTAGCACTGCTCCTCAGATTCGTATGTTAAATGCCTTCTTTACGTGCCTCGAGTGATACATTTTTTTCAAGAAACATTGTGTATTAGCGCTGTCATATTTAGTGTCAACTATGGGAATATCACTTCTGCTCATTCTCTTCCTTCCAGCAGCTCTCGGCTTCCTCCCCCTCATCATCCTTCAGTTACAACAATATTAAGGGACTGTAAGAGACAAGTCTTTTGCTTTAAAGAAACAATTTAAATAGTATCAGGCATTCAAGCACCACGAAGGGGCCCCGAAATAAGGCACTGAATCCAGCACACTAGTCTGGTTGCCAATCCCAGTCTTCCAAAGCTGGTCGTGATTCAGATTTCACTTAGCAATCTCTAGTTCAGATTTCAGATCTTATACCTGTCTGTGCTCACAGGAGAACAGGCCCTCAGGATGCTGTCCATAGAGATGATAATTGCAGTGAATGCAACATAAATAATTTCCTGCTTACTTACTTTTTTTTCAGGATAGTTCATCTAGAAACTGCAAGCTAAGACATACACCACTCCTAAGCTGAATTCTACAGTCCTAGCTTTGTGATTAAAATACATCATTCATTTTCTTCATTAAATAAATTTGGAGTCACGGCTGGCCAGAGGCTGGTGTTCAGCCAACTCAGGCAGTCCCAGTTAATAGAAGTTCATTTGACAGCTATGAATATCAGGGCCACTAAATTCAAGTACATTTTCTGCAACACAGTCGGTGAAGAAGGATGTTTAATAGCCTACATCTTGGCGGGTCAGTAACCCACAAACCGTTTGTGAGAAGTTAATGTGGTATGTCCCTGGTGGTAAAGAAACCACGTGGTGATTCTCTTACCTCAACAATGGAGCTTTCATCTCTGGTGTGAAGAGGTCAAAGAAAATGGCAAGAAATCAAATGTGCAGTGGATAATAATCAAAATTAGTAGAGGAGTTGAAAAAATTATAGGTTACTTGCCACTGTTAATTGTAGGTTTTGAGCTTTTTGTTTTAATTCCAGACATCTATGTAAGAAGAACCATTAATTAACCTCATTCACTACCAATCCATGGACATGTATATTACACACTGTTTGTTGATAATAGGCCAGGCTGTGCTAAGAAAGGAACATGTGCCAGTAGCATGTCACTGAAAAGAAAGAAGGGGTGGATGCTTAAAGAATGGCATTCTTATACGAGATGACCCTTTTCCTCTTGCACTGAACTGTTGTCACCTTCTGTCAAAAGCATGAACTCACTTTTGATACTTGGGTGATAGATCAATTATTATATTGATCAAAGCACATTCTCTGGCTCACTTATAGGATTTGGATAATCATTATGTTTAAAATTGTTTATTTCAACCTTGTAAAACTGTCACTGCTCTGCTCAAATAAGTATATTTTTTTCAGCTGTCAGAGGAGAAACACTATAGGATTTCTGCTGAAACCAGCTCCCCCCACATCTGACAGGTGAAGGATCTATGCCAGCTGTAGTTAGGTGCTGTAATTTTATCCAGCTCTTCTCATGTTTTGCTTCTGCCTGTAGGTAGGGATGATCTTTACAAAGCAGCAAATTTTGTTGCAGTGGTAGGAAAACAAGGCATGTATGAGTGGCGTGGCCCATGACTGTATAGAAAGTAGGGGACAACGTTCACTATTATGTGGTCACCCATATGTTGAACTGTGGAGAATCACCTTGTCCTTTTCACTGTTTTGTTTTATTTCACATTTTTAAGCAATCAAAAAAACACGAAAACTTGTGCAGACCTAGATTTACAGAAGCCTTACACATGCTTATGAAATCTTAAAGGTTATATTACATTGTTGTTAAGCTGCCTTACACCTACTTATGAAATCTTAAGACTATATGATTATTATTTTTAAGACTTTATTAATATTATCTTGAGATTAAATATTATTGGGTAAAGTAGTACCCACTACAAAAAAATCTTTTCATTTTAGACATAATTTATAGTACAACTCATCTATTTCACTTCATTTTAGTCCCATCATGTGCAGAAATTCTTATCTTTCTCATGGTGTCTAGTCAAGAACTGAAAATAGTATAATTTATCTGCTTCTAACAGCATAGCCTACAAAGACATTTTGCATTCTGACTCCTGTTTTAATGCCTCATTGTCCACTGTTTATCACAGGAACTTTGTGATTTATAGGAAATTGTGTGTCTAAAAACTTCTGTGGACATTACGTTTTTGCTATGTGTCTATTTGAATGCAGCTAATCTCTCCAGGACTTTTCACAGTTTCCTCTAGGTACCTGCAAAAGACAGACCAGTCCTCCCAGTATTCACTAGGAACGAATTGAGAGAGACTCAAATACAGTTCAAATAGCTAAGTAAACATCACTAAAAAAAATCATGTGTAAGAAGATGCAGCATGGGGATAGATCAGCAGCTGAAGTATCAGGGTGCATTGTGGCTACTCTAACAAATTTAGGCTGCTTGGAGCCAACACAAGGACAGTCAATTTCTTTTTCTTTGGTGATACAGACCTATTTAGAGTGTGATAGACTTTGTCTCCAAATTATCCCTTTTCTTTATGCAACATTGATTACTCTTTAAATTTTCTGCATAACTAGAAATATCCTCCTTAAATAAAGTATGCACTACTACATTCAAAGGCCCAAAGAAACCTATGTGGACATGTGGAAAAGAACAATATTGTTGATATTTCTATTCGAAAAACAAAGCATGCAATTGTGAATTTAAAATGGCTTTTTACATGTGTGAAGAACATGAGACAAATAATTAGTAAAACTGTGGGTATATTTAGTAATTCCTCCATGAGTATTTGTTAGAAGTTTTCATGTGTATGAACTTTATCCTTAGCTACTGCTTTTATGTTTAGTTTCTGAAAACATTTGTAACCGAATTCAGCTGATAGAAATATTTCCTAATCAACAATTCAGGATGTTTGTAACTGTGCCTGTTAAGCAGGAAGCAACATAAAAATGATCTCTGGAATAATCATAAAGAAGAATCCTTCATTGTATTTCAAATCTATATGATAAATGGAAAAAAATCCCCCTGTCTGCATAATAAATAAATTCAGAAACAATAGAAGTGATTTCCAATACATTCATTTTAGAGCTGCATTCATTTTAGGGCTACATTCATTTTAGAGTTACATTCATTTTAGGGTTAATTCTGAGCTCATTTACTTCAGACTAGTACTTGAATGAATTTGTATGCAATTAGAAAATCCCATTCAGAGGTGTATTAAGGAAGGCCCCAGCAATACTATATGGAAGAAAAGGAATTCCTGTCTAGACAGCCAGCAACACGCACCCCTTTTGTCTTCTGTATCTGTAAGTTAATCCGTGACCCCTTTGAAGTTATCTATTTCTGCTGCAAATGAGCTTGCACATTTGAGTTATTGACTTAGCTCCAGACAAAGCTACGACTATGGTTTGTAGTTTGTTGCAAAAGTATGTAGCAGTTCAAACGGTGCACCTATTCAGGAAGGAAAAGATGACAAATGAGATCCCTTTTGTGGGACCTGGTGAACGGGATGGCTGCTCAACTCTGTCTTGTTACGTGCAGGACTAGAGAAGGGGGTTTTGAGGGAAAGTGAATGGGAGTACAGAATCTTGTATCCAGCACACACCAGTGTTAGTGTTGCACGGTGCTTTAACTTATATTAAGCTAACAGTCTTACATTTGTAAGTCTGCAGTCTTTTGCTTGTAACACTACTGTCTGCCTTTCATTTTGTATGAAACCTGCCACATACACAACCCCAGGCTGCTGCAGCAGTACATTTTCCTTTTTTATTCCAAAAGGCTGTTGTCCACACAGCCTCACACTGACGGATTCAATAAACATTATCACACTGGTAAAGCTGGGTTTTGTAGGAAGTGATTGCCATTGAAATGTGAATTTTCCCTTTCCAGCCCTTGCTTCATAGTATTTAGTTTATAATCTTATGCTAGGGAACAAATAAGTCATAATTCTAGTAGATTCTAGTAGATAATAGTCATACAGGTAGCCAACAAGCATTTGCTGATAATGCACAGGCAGAAAGCTAAACAGCCAATTGATGTCTACAACATCTGTGCCTTATAAAAGTATACTCTCAGAAGCACTATTACTGTAATGAAACAGTCCTGATGAAACCATATTGTTACTGTGTAAAAAAATTATTCAGAGGAACACCTTCTGCAATGGAGAGTATACACAGATGAGTATGCATGGATAAGGATGATAAGCTGGGGAGATCCTCACCAGTTCTTTTGTTGGCTAGTGACTTGGAAAGTTTTCCTCCCTTTCCCTTTCCCTTTCCCTTTCCCTTTCCCTTTCCCTTTCCCTTTCCCTTTCCCTTTCCCTTTCCCTTTCCCTTTC